>PVIJ01007417.1:0-82693 GCA_004024925.1 Scalopus aquaticus | reverse complement strand
TATATATATATATATATATATATATATATATATATATATATATATATATATATATATATATATATATATAGTAGAAAAGAATCTACAAGAAGTAAGAAAAGGTTCCCAGAAAACACAAATGGTAATTTAACATATACTGAGATCCTGTGTCCATTATTTTGCAAAAAGCCATAAAACCTAAACCACCAAAAATTGGCAAGGATAAGTTTCAATGGAAATCTTACATACTTCTTGTAAAAATGTAAATTGATATGAGTAATTTTGAAATTAACTTGACTATCGTCTCTTAAAATTAATGATGAACATACTGTTTTATCTAATAAATTCATTTACTGACATTTTATGATATCAACAATTTAAAAACAATTCATTTAATAAATAAATATGCTTTATTTATGTAAAAGACTATCATACCACACCACTAAGAAAATTGTATCTACAAACTATACATGAAGACAGGATTGGGGCACAATTCTCCATGGTGTTTTTGCACATTGTGCATAAGCTTTTATTAAAAATTATCTTACCAATGGCATTTATAGAGCAAACAATTTTAAAAGATCGAGTGTCTTCTTAGGGAAAGGGCATATTTAAGATAATAAAGATACTGTCTCCATCTGGGGCAAAACTAAAACAGATTTGCCAGCAGTTATTTTTAAAAGTTTGGAGATTCCTAAGCTTTGGGTTCTTCAGCTGTGACACAGACTCTCAACTGGCTTTGATACCACATCACCCCTATGGCTTTTGGGGAGCAAGCTCACACATGAGAGCTGGAAGGTGCTGCTGCCCAATCTGCGGGACATAATTGATTCCTTTGTTTCTATGCTGGAGTCCTATAGTCCTGTATGTTCTGCCAGGACCATTTGACATTGCAGCAGACTAGCTTGTTAGGGTAAAAATCTCAGATCATTCTCAGTTCTTGACACAGAAAAATTTCAAAATACAATGTAATTGAGAATATTACAATGCAATACATATTACATATGTACATATGTACATATGACAGTGTAATTGAGAATAAAGGATGGGAAAAGTGGGGATTGAAAACTAAAACATGATTCATATTATTCTGTTTCTTATCAAAAATGTGAGTTTACAGTTCAATTGCCAGTTTGGGGTAAAAACCTCAGCTCTTTTTCAGTACTTAACACAGAAAAATCTCAAAATACAATGTAATTGAGAATATTGAAACAGAAGAAAATATAATTATTTCATTTATCTTAAAACATACACAACTAAGTAAACATATGTATAAAACTGAAAACAAAAGCAAGTTAACTTTAATACAAATTTTAGAATATTGCCTTCCTCTGGAGAAGGGAAGGACTAAGATTGAAAAGGTGCCTGCAGGGACCTATATAATACTCAGTTTCTTAAGCTGTGTGGGAAAAAGGAGCCTTCATTTTATATTATAGCATTATATTTTCACCTATTATGCTTTAAAAATGAATTTAAAAATTTTAAATATGCAAAATAAAAAGCCAGCTTTGCCCCTTTATTTTGCAGAGGAGGATGATAAAAATAAATTGACCAAAACACTTTCAAGGAAGGCAGAGATTGTAGGGAGTTTAGAGACAATGACTTTTTAGTGATATTAATATCTTCAAGTGTATAGTTCTTGTGTTTGTTTTTTTTTTCCACAAAGGACTCAGTATTGCAAGCATAATGCAATTATATTAAGTAAGACAGTCTCGCTGCATGATTTACAGTTAGGGTTTTGCAGAGCAGGTGAGGCAGAGGAACAGGGGAGGGAAGGGGCAGAGAATGAGACTTAAAAAAAGAGACCTTGAAATTCTGAAATAAGTCTAACAAGAACAATCAGGATGCGATAAGCAGGAATTTGGTGATAAACAAAATACTAGATAAAGTTTAGTGGAAGTAATAAAATGAAAGGATTAGCAATTTTTTCTTAAAATAAGATTTCATTAATGTTTTAGAGGTTGAATATTACCTGAAATACTGCTTCAAGAATGGATGGATGATAGACAGACAGACAGATAGATGGATATCAGGTGACAACTTGAGTGAAAAAAAAACTCTTTAGAATTAACGAATTGCATTGTGATAAAAAATGTTCTTGTGGATATTGAATTTATGTAAAATAATGAAGAATGCTGATCAGAAAGTTCTATATTCAACCTTTCAATACCATGTTCTCTGGAGGAGGTTGATATCACAGTGAGGTTATGTTTTGTCTTGGTGAACTTAGAGAAGCACTACCATTGTGGGATCATCATTGTCTTTCTGACAGTTGCATGCCAGTTCAGTTAAAATGAATTTTATTATTGTTGCTCAGAATGACTGAGCAATCAAGTGTGAAACAAATAAGGAGACAGAGGGGTCACAAGGAAACTGGATTGTGTAGCATTGAATTTCTGATCATATAACTTGGCTATAAGTAAGGGTTGTTAGCCTTTTTAAAAGTAAAATCTGTTAGAAATTCTGTTATAAAATCTGTCTCTAGACTAGATCAAGGTTGTCTTACACACTCAAATAGCATTCTGTATTTTCTTCAAAGGCTTCTGTCAATCTGTAATTATGTGTGTAACTATTCGATAAGTTATATGGTTTTCATTACTATGTAAGTTTCTAGTGGATAAGAATAATATGGCTTTCTCTCCATTCAATCTCCAATGTATAAGAGCTCAGAATTATTTTTAAATAAATTTAAAGGTTTAAACATGATACACATGAATAAAATAAAAGTGCAAGGGGTCAGTAGGTGGACAGACAGATGGATTTCCTTCAAAGGGGTTTCTTAATAAAGAGTTCCATGGGCTCTGGAGACAAAGCTATCATGTTTTCCTCTGAGTAAAATTATCTTCATTATTAATTAATATGGAAAGGTTGTTGAGAAGTGTTTGCTTTATTAGAGATGATTTATGACTGTCTCTTCTCAGTGCACAAGGACAGTATGATTTGACTAAGCATTTCTCTCTAACTGGATGAATTTAGTTAAGCAAAATATTTTTAAAGGCCATCATCAGTATACCAATGTCAAAATGTCAATGATAAAGTGCATTCCTAGATTTAACATTCGAAATATGTGACATTTCTGTAGAAAATACATAATTCACTTACTTGCCTGTTTTTTTAACAACCTTGATAAAGTTTAAAAAATTTTAACAAGTTATGCCTTTTACCTTACATTTTTAGCAATGTTTAGAATACTGATTCTTCAGTTTTCTTAAATTAAGGACTATACTATTTTGAGAATGTATTAGAGCCACATTACTGTTAAAGGCACATATGTAAATGTGCACATAACTTTGTCTATAGTGTTCATGAAACAGTAACTCCAAATGTCAGTTTAGAGTAACTGGTTTATAGGATAAAATATAAGAACGGCAGAGACACATGCACAAATTAAGAATACAATGTGTACTTATTTTGAGTTCAATTATTACTTTAACTGTAAAATATCTACCTATGCTAAAAAGCTCTTGAGGCTGATTTAAAACTATCATTATACAAGACAAAATGTACTACAAGACCACAACCACCACGCTGCTAACAATATATGTGTTTCAATCTTAACACCACTCTTTTTTTACAAAGAATTCCGGAGAGAACAAAATTCATTGGTCTCCAGAGTCTATATATTATGCTATTACAAACAAGTGTTCTGAAGTCTTTTGATGCCATTATACATTCTTTTTTTTTTAGTTTATTATATAGGTCATTATCATAGTAGATGTTAATTTTTATAGGATATTAAAAGACAAAATGCAGATAATACTAGCATCTTACGAGAAATTTTTGTTGAAAAGTTTATTTTTATTTTTTATCACTTTAAGGAGACTTCTTTAACATAACACAGACTTTGTAAATTCTTATTCAAATATCATAATTTCCATTCTTTAAATAATACTCTTTTCATGTTGCATATCTGAAGTTCTCTCTGCTGTCACAAAGAGAAAACCCTTAGAAAGACCGAGAACTAGAGGATATGTTCTCTGCACAAGATGAGTGTCCAAAGACTATAAGCTGTTGGAGATTCTGAAAGTAAGTTTACCTTTGCCTCTATTTAAATGGTTAAAACATTAAGTACTAAAACACTAAAGAGTGAATTTTTGATGAAAATCAATATCAAGGCCAAAGCTTCAATTTAAAATCTTGCTATATGTGACTAGTGGAAGGTAAACAATATTCTTATTTTGAAGCAATTGTATTACCCCTTAAATTTTAAAACTATGACTTTGATCTTGTATCTTTAGACCAAATCTACTTCACTGACAACATATCTTTTCAAAACTTAATTATGGTGGAAGATCATCTTGATTTTCATTTACAGAAAAAAAAATGACTTAAATGGCTACTGGGTGGACTGTGAGGGTTAATACCTCCTTGCGGTTCTAGAGTATCTTGACAAAACATAATTAGCTAGTTTTATTTTGCCTTAGAGCTCTGACTGCCACAGAGAGAGTCCCCATGGACAAATCATGTGACCATTCTATATTTTATTTTTCCTGTTGGTAGACCTTGAATCTGAGTTTACCTTTTACTCTCTGTAATTTGTTGAAGCAAATAATACTAATATTTCATATTTTTCTCTTTTGATTATCAAGTTCTCTAGGGTTCCTCATCCTTACACCATGGGTTTCCAATTCTCTTCAGGCTGAAGTACTTTTATTGCTGCATCTTACCAGAGATAATTTGTTTTCCATTCTAGATTGTTCACTGTGTTCAGTCCATAGCACCTCCACAGTCAGGGCATCATTTTGCTGACAATCTTTTACATGTAAATTATATTTTGACCATCAACTTGGGTTTATGTATAGAGTTATTTTGTCACTAGTAACCTAAACAATGATTCCTTAATTCTTTCTGACTGTCATTCTCGTTTCCTCACCCCAACCTCTGACTTGTCTTCTCTGCTTGCCTCTACATGACTACACCGTCATTGTGCTGCTTTTTGGCACACTGTTGTCCTTTAGCATGAACTCATCTTTAAAAAAAAAAAATGGCTCTTCAAAAGTCAATAAACTTGAATTTACTATTTAAGTCCATATGACTAACTGGAAATTATATGTCTTTCAGTTGAAATTTTCAAGAAAATTAATTTGCCTATTTGTTAATTGATGGGCTCATCCTAGATCAGGTGTCAATCCCTGACCCAATTAGTGGTACCTGGGGACAGTTACTAAGTGGATGTATCCCTATGCTAATTCTTGGCATGAGTTTTGGCTGGAGGCTTGCTTTTGAGGAATGTGACATAAATAGGCTGAAGCTGCAAAATACGTCCCGTTGCTCCCCTCAACAGTGTATTTCAGTTGATCTGCCTCTTCTGCTCCCACTCTCTCTCTGGTGAATCCTCTTACCATCCTCACACCTCTGGCCTACAACCCAGCTCTTGTATGCATAAATAAATCTTTAAAAATAAATAAATAAATAAGTCTAGTGCTTGCCATTCTGCTTATATTGTGGAGCTATAACAAGGGTTAGGGTAATTCTCCAAATTACTCTCTAACAAGATCTTGATTGTTATAGATCACAGTCTAAACATGTATTTTCCCATTCTCTGTTTAAAATTGAATCAGTCCCTTCAAACAAACTGAATATTTTACATCTATGTAGCCTTCTATATCCCTGGCCAGAACACCTCTACTACACCACTGTAGCTCAGGAGTGGATGACCCTCTTATTTGGAGTAAAACTCTTGCTATATGAATGGGCACTGGGCAGGAAGGTAGTAACCTGTGATCGTCATGTTTTGCCATCCAAATGGAACCTCCTATCTATGAATAAACATTGGCAAGGACTATCACAGTCCCAATATTCATGATTATGCTACAAAGAATAATTTCAGGTAAAGTCATCTGATCAGGGGTTACTCTGAAGAATAGCCACATTTCCTGAAATTCTATGATAAAAATCTTTATGATAGAAATCTTAACACATGATTTATAATTGTTTAATGTCTTATGGTTTATAAGAAATTAGCATCGAATAATTCTGTCTTTGAAAGCCTATGGACTATTATGAAGTAGATTAATATTTTCATTTAAGAAGTCAGAAAAATGAAAGAGATATATGAACTAGTTTGCCTATAATCATTTGACAAGAAACTGCTATGAATTACAACATGAAGTTTTCCATATCAAGGGCCTGTCATTTTTTATGTTATAATTTTATTCATATTGAGAGAATAGAGGGTTTGTTAAATGGTAAAATTCAATAAAAATAGGTGATCAATAAATATGACACTGGCATCTTTCAATCAATAATGATCACATGGGTCTCTTGCTTTCTAATATGTGTGACTTGAGCAAAGTAGGGCACTTATATTTGAAATGGTTGTGTGCCCTTCTATTTAATATCAAATTCGAATAAAATGTGGATCTTACACCATGAAATCAGTTGCTATTTTCAAGGAAGACCCCTTTCACCTTTGAAAATGTTATCATATTTAAAAAGAAGGAGACCAGATTTAATACTTTGAAGTTGCATTTTTTTTTCTTGACTCTGTGAATAATGTCATTGGGAAATGTCTGAATACTGATAAACTAAACACAACAGCAGCTGAAGTATGACTTTATTCGTTCACACACCATTTTAAATGCAAAAACCAAAAATGAGAAAAGAAGCACGGTGAAAATGGGAAATTTTAAAGCTCTGATTTTATAAGAATCTAATTTTATAGTGTAAGGTTAGAAGGATAAGTCAATAAAGGAATATAAAACCTGCTCTCATGTACTGACACAGAACATCCATGTTGAAGTCTTTGATGGTAGACATATTTCATGAGGGTATTTCTGGTTTTATGAATTTTTTTTTATTATAATGTTCCTCATCTGTCATGATCTTGAACAAGGAAAAGCAAAATGTACTAAACACATTATAAAATACTACACCTCCCACAAATTTCTGAAAGTCAACATCAGATTTAAAATGATTAGAAAATAATATCTTCAAAGTGTTTTGACACAAGCTCAATTAAATGAAAGTTTTTACTATTGTTCATAATTTTATTGTCTTATGTATGCTCACAAGAGGTAATGTTCTACACTCACACAGTTGAAGTCTTTAAATTTTAGTCTTCAACATTGACTACAAGGATTTAAGAACTGCTTAAGTCTATCCCAGCTGTTGCAAATGCAGTTTGTTCAGTAACATTAAAAAAAAAAGGAGAAATTTTATGCTAGCCCTATACTTTTACCTGTGTTAATATTAATGTGTTGTTATAACAGTAAGGTGACTATATTTTATCCATGCTGAACCTTAGGAAGATATTAAAAAAAAGTAAGTTAAATATGAGAGGAAAGAAAATCACAGATGCTGACTACTGTGTAGAGAGTGCATTAATCAGCTTAACCTTAGTTCCCCAAAGAATGAGTTGTGGGTTTCAGATTGCAAATTAGTCTCTTGAATGCCTTGGCAAATAATCCCTTCATTTGCTTATTTTTGTTGTTATTGGCTGTTCTGGTTACTGTCTGTTCATTTATAAAATATATTGTATGAACTGATATGCCTTCTGTAGACTCTATTTTGAATTAATGTATTTTGATTAGATGAGAATCAGTAGAGTGGATCTATTTGTTTTAAACAATGACATGCAGAACTTTCAATGAATATATATATTTTAAATTTTTATGTGATGAAATATCTCAACAGTCTCAAAAAGTCAAAACTAATTCTGAAAGAAAACATTGAAGTAATTTTATGAGCAAAACAAATACACTTAAATTTCTGTATGAATCCATTGAGTTATGAAAAAGGGAACTGTGAGACATTGGCTTTGGCAGTTCTTTTTTTTTTTTTTTTCAGATTCTTTCAGTATATTAGACACATGGGAGGATGGGTCAATACAATCACTAGGAAATTTCATCACACAAGCTGCAATGCTCATCAGTGTCTTATATGCTGCTCTCAACTTTATTTCCATATCACACTTTTGAATTAAATTTGGTAATTCCCCTAAACTTTGATATAACTATAGCTTTGTAATAACTGTTTGTACCTTTTGTTCTCCTACTGATTTATCAAAAAATTGAGATTTCTTTGTCCTTCTAGGAAAGTCTAAAGTCACTTTTTCTTTTGACCATTTTCTATTTACAAAAGATTCCTGTTTTACCTGACAGTCCTACCCATTTACTATACTCTATTTCTGCCAAGTCTTATCACATTAGACAGAATTTAGATATATCTAAGAGTAAAATAAATTCAAATACATACCCTTTGCTAAATGATTACTACATGTAACCAGAGTGATCAGCATCATTGATGGTCAGATATCAGCAACAAATATCATAAAATAATGAGTTAAGATTATTGTGTATTTTCTATTGATTATTTTTTTTGTAATTTGTGACTTATTTGCCAATTTGGAAATTTTCACTATTCAATTGTTTCATGATTCAATTGATGTGACTGCAAAAGAAAGGAAAAGCTGGATTAATTAGATATAAAACTATTCAAGACTAAAGGAGAAAAAGACTGCATTGTTAGGATGGAAAACAATCAGATCATGATATGAATGTTGGAATGAAAGGAAAGAAAATGAAAACAGGAAGACATTTTAATTTTATTTTGCTTTGCATTTCAAGAACTGATATACACAGAGTTTATGAAATGATTACCAAATGTGGGTATTTGTGAAAACAAAACAAAAATTCACAAAGATACATTGACAACAGAAAGGGAAGGAAGCACAATGAACTATGGAGATGGACTATGTGTGATTTGGTGGTGGGTGCATTATGGTGCTGAAAACTGAGAGGAGGGATCCTATATTTACAAAATACTAGCAATAATGTAAGCCAATGTTACCTCAATTAAAAAAAAATAAAAATTTATTTTTTTATTTGTACATACAAGTTGGGGTACAGGCCAGAGGCATGGGGCGGCGAGAGGGTTCACCAGAGACAGAGCGGGAGCAGAACAAGCAGATCAGAAATACACTGCTGAGGGGAGCAGCGGGCAAGGCAGGAGAGTTCTGCCGCGCCATGTGGGATTCTCCCTGGCCGGGCGTCGAACTCACATCGCTGCTGCCGACAGCTCCACAGCACAGCGCCCAACCGCTGCGCCACCGGGGAGGCCCCCCCAAAAAAAACAATTTTAAAAAGATATAACTGAATAGAATAAGTAAAATTTGTTGGCAGAAGTAATACATGATTCTAAAAATTCTGTGAAAGATTAAAAAAGTTAATTTAATTTCACTTATTCAAATTAGAAAAAAAATCACATTTCATCTATTTTTTTAAGTGCACTGAATAAACCTTAACTATCTGTGTAGCCTTAACTGTTTGTGTAAATATTAAACTAGTTTCTAAAGTTGAGCCATGTAGAAGGAGATGACAGATCTCAGGACTGTCTTTAGAACATAGTTGTGTGCCTTTACATATACATAATTATTTTGAAGAAGTTGCAAGGAGATCAACTAGGATCAAGGATCTCACTCAACAAATGACTAGCAATGTCCAGGTAAGTCTTTTATATGTATCAATAACATTAGGTGATATTTTATTTTAGATGATTTTTATCCCTAGTGCCTGATGCCATTAAATGGTTCCATCAAAAATCTAAAACAGTTTTGAGAACGATCTTGACATGGAACTCAAGAGAAAGACAATTTTTTTCATGACATTTTAAGCATTGTTTCATAAATTCTCAGCACTGCAGTTAAAGAAATAACCATCAAAAATACCTAATTAGGACTTTAATAAGCCATATACACGTATTATAAGGGTTTTCAATGAGCACTTTTAAAAGATCATAGAGATCATGGTGAAAAATCAACTAATTTTAATACAAAATGTCTACTGGAAAATTGATATAACTGATCAACTTTGATTAAAAACACTTGCATATTTAGGGCCTCCCTGGTGGCACAGCGGATGAGTGCTCGGCTGTGGAGCTGACGGCAGCGGTGATGCGAGTTCCTAGCCCAGCCGGGGAGAATCCCACATGGTGCAGCAGACCTCTCCTGCCTCGCCCGCTGCTCTCCTCAGCAGTGTATTTCTGATCTGCCTGTTCTGCTCCCCACTCTGTCTCTGGTGAAGCCTCTCGCCACCCCACACCTCTGGCCTGTACCCCAGCTTGTATTAAAAAAATAAAATAAAAACACTTGCATATTTAGTTATAAATCTAAATCATGTACTGTCTCTGTTCTGCCATTCACTGCTTTGACCCCATCCAGTCATGCTTCCTCATCTGGATTTATAGCATGACAGTTAAAAACAAGAGGGATATCAATATTCTCACTCATTTCAAGTTCAAGAGAGAACAAGAAAAAAATCAGTTTTGTTTCCTGTTGCTTTCTCTTTAAATAGTAAATGTTTTCTTACTAGGGGAAACTGACTTGTTTTCAAGTAGGCTCTGAACAAATCATTGTCAAAGGAAATGGGATTATGATGGCCTTAGACAATTTGTCCCTACCCCAGATATCTGGAGCTGGCTCAATTTTCCAATAGTAGTTCATTCAGGGAAAGAGAGCTGCCTGGATTCCTGTGGAGGTGTAACTGGAAATGTCTTTTTGTCCTTCATTCTTTATTCCAAACACACATTATCCTGTTTGCTTACTACATTCCAATATTTTTGGAACAGAAATAGTTCTGTCATTCTATACTCGTATCTTGAATTGTGAATCAAACCCTCAGCACTATTTTTTTGTAAATCTGTGGATTGTGAATCAATCCCTTATCATTATTTTTTTTTCTTTTAACCATAGAAAATTTTATCAAAATCCAAAATGAGAAAAAATAATCACATATGAACTTAGAGGTGTATGTATCCATTAATTATACTTCTTATTTACTTTATACTTAACATATAAGCATAAATTCATATATAAACAATGCCATAATTGTCTTAAATGTTTACCCAGATCACTGGAAAATTAATTTTAATAATTATGCACATTCAGTAGTTTTGGAATCCTAGTTCCAAAAGGAAAATACTTGTAATTATAAATTTTTGGTTTTTAAGTAATTCTATAGCAAGATAACTTTAATGAATGAAAAACATGCAGTTCTGAGATTAATACTAGAAAGAAATGCTAGCTGAGGAAAGTTAACAAAATTGTTTCATTAGAGATCAACTAAATTTAATTAACTAGGTCTTGTAGTGGAACAAATATTGGAAGAAAGATAATTTTTTTCCTAGCTAAATTCCTGTTCTGCCCAAACTCTCCAAGGTTGCATTAACCTAAAACTGTCAAAAAGTGCTACAATAGCTTAAACTGTCTTAAATAAGTTATTTTTTCAGGAACAGGCATTTTATAAAAGTCAAAGTATTCAGAAGAAAGCTTTTTTAATTTGTTCTCTAAGGAGAGTAACAGAGAAGAAAAAATAAAATACTTGAAATGATAAAATAAAAAAGTTACACAGATGAGTAATTTTAGTATGACTTCGACACTGAATTAATGAGCTACTATGAAGTATCAGTGACTGAAAAGATGGCAGGAAATATATAGGATGAATGCAATAAATGAAGAGAATTTAATGAAAATAAATCAAATAAAATTATAATAAAACTAATAAATTGTTAAAATTTTAGTTTTCCCATAAGAAATCTGGCTATATATTTTCCAAAGTGAAACATAAATGAAACCTAATGAAAGTTTCATTTCATGAAAGACCACGAAAAACTCTTTCTCACAAACACACATAAATATAAACATAAACAAATACAAGATATTTAAAAACAGCAGTCAGGGGCCTCCCTGGTGGCACAGGTGCTTAAGTATCAGCGCTATCAAGCTATCGCCAGCCACTGTGACCAATGCCTGGCCAGAGAGCTAAACCACATGGTGCAACAGACCTCTCCTGTCTTGCACGTGGCTCCCCTCAGCAATGTGTTTCAGTCAATCTGCCTGTTCTGCTCCCCACTCTCTCTGGTGAACCCTCTCAATCTCCCAGTCTCTGGACTACATCCCAGTTCTTCTACGCATAAATAAATAAATAAATAAATAAATAAATCTTTTAAAAAAATAAAATAAAAATTGCAGTTTTTAAAAAATACAGTAAATTAAAAAATATTTACTTGATGTACATCTACTATACTAATAAACTCATGAAATTAAACATCACAATATTTTTTGCTTTGTAAAATGAGTATATACTTGTGAATATTATAATTGTATACATACTATATATGTTTATATATTATAAAAATAGAATATAAAATTATATGATTTTATATAATTTCCTTTAATTATGCTCTATACATAATTTAAATAAGACAATACTTTGCATCATCTGCAAATACACAGCAGACATAAACTTAGCAAAGTTTATATATATATATATATATATTTTTTTTTTTTTTTCGGATTACCTGTGCTAGTGTTTTCATGCTTAATTCTCAAGAGAAAACTGGGTGTACAAAAGCGAATAACAAGTGTTGGAAAAGGTAAACACATGACCAAATATAAATCATGTTTTTCTAAATGTTTAACACTTCATAAGTGAATTGAAAATAACAACAATGAAAAATAAATATGATGCATTTTAGGGCTTATATATGTAGGAGTAAAATGTTTACAACAATGACACACAAAAAATAAGTATACTGCTGTAAGGGTCTGCACTGTATGTTGGTGGGTATAATACTTGAAGATGACCTATAACCAATTATAGGTCAATCGTGTGAATCAAATCCCTGGAGATGCATTAGCTAGATAATGAAAAAAAAGTGGGGGGGGTGGGATGAGGGGATGGATGGGGGTTAAGAATTAAGAGGGAAGGAAGCACCATGGACTATGTGGTGGACTATGGGTGATTTGGTGGTGGGTGCACCACAGTGGCAATATCTATTTGGGATAGCTAAGCATATCTCTATTAAAAATAAATTCAAAACAAATCAGATTATATAAATCTGTAATTTGAGTAAATGTTAAGATATGAATTATGTTCAATAATGAGTTTCCATTTTAATTATTATTTGTGAAAATTTCATAGATCTCCCAAAAAGACAAATAATCCAGATACATAGATCAAATCTCAATTATTGTTTGTTCAATTCTTGGCTGTAAAAAAATTCAAGAGATATATTTTCAGGTGAATGTATGCCTTAAATTATTTTTTTGACAAACGTACAAATTTTAAAAAAATTAGCATGTTATTGAGAAAAATAAAGCATATATGAGATAATTTTTTACTGATATTATCAAAGATTAAACAACTCCAGTGCTCACATTAGCAAAGCCATGAGTAATTGAAAGTTTTTTACATTATTTGAATTTAAAATTTTTATAATACATGTTTTTCTAATTGATTAAAAATATATAATACTTAAATATGTATAATTTCTGACACATCAATCTCACTCGTAAGGATTTATTCTGAATTTTCACAAATCCATGCTAAGGATTTCATGTAGTTAATTAATTTATTTTAGGTATAGTATAGAATAATGTATTAGAGGTAATATAAAGACTAAGGTATTGGAGTTATTTAAATAAACTTGGTATACTAATGCAACATTTAAGAATGCTTTGTTAAATAATAGGTAAGGATGTGAAGATAGGTAAGGATATGATCTTATGTGGAAAGTGCTTGCTAAAGAATATTATCCCTGTAAACACACAGACTATCATATGCATTTTGTATATCTTTCAATTGTTGGTCTAATTGATGATACACAGAATTTTATTCTCATTTTTTCTTTCTTATGCATTATTAAATAAAAATAAATATTAATTTGAAATGTGATTTGGTGATTTCATTTTCCTAAACTCTAAAGATAATATAGAACAGAGAAAAGTATCCTAGAAGTATAATTGATGTGTTAATGTAAACATCACTTTGGGCCGTTATAACCAAATATCACAGATTGGGGTGCTTTAAAGAAAATAGAAACCTATTTTCTTGCAGATCTGGGTACTAGAAGTTCAAGATCAAGGTACAGGCAAAGGTTGATTTCTGATCACAGAAGCCAACCTTCCTGCTATGAACTCCAAGGGCTTTTCATCTTGCAAGAGCATCCGTGATGTCTCCAACATCTTAAAAGAATACCCGTCCTATTGAGATCTAGGCCCATCCTTATGACATGATTCCATTTAAACTTAATTACAACTTTAAAAGTCTTATCAATTATGGTGGAGTGAAGTCTTTAAAATATGAATGGGGGGCACACTTTACAACCCTTGTGATTTAGCAGAATGGGGTATCCAAACTTGTAAAATGTAACTAAGTTTTAATAAATTGTAGGAAAAATAACATCACACCTTGTGTCAATGCCATCTATGGCTATGACAATTAATTGCCCTACTCTAGGAAGTAGAGTATCGCCCCATTAATAACCATTTTATGGTTATTAACATGTATTCATGATCCATACACAACTCTATTGATCTTAGTAGAACAAAGATGCATATTCCCCCCAGACATCTGGCATCAGTCTTACACAAGAATGATCACACAAACTAAGGGGTACAAGAAGACCCCTGTCAGGGTGGGTGTATGGATACTGCCTTGATCAAAGTCCTGTCCACCAGCTACAGTAGGAACAAAGAAGAATATTCTTTGAGTAGACTGGTGGATATAATAATGAGAAAAACCACTCTTAGCTTTATTCTTGGTTTTGGAATTGATATTTCTGGCAATGGATGGGACTATACCATAATTTGGTTCTTGATTTTAGACAAATGCCTGAATTCTTGGCTAAGATTTCTATGCAAATGTTTCATATTGGCAACCTGTTACTCTGTGTCCTCTGTGGGTCATAACATAGTCCTTCCAAGCTAGATGTTTCTAGTTGATGGGACAAGGAAAATAATTCCATGCAGATGAGGAAAAGGTCTCATTTCCTTTGCCGCCATTCTCTTGCTAGACAATGGTATGTGGAATAATAACGTAATGAATATTCTCTAAATTCATGAGTGATAGCTTCAGCAGAATTTCTGTATGTAAAGGAGGCAAGTCTATACCCAAAGGAGGTAAGTCTATCTATGTATGGTTAATAGCTTCTGTGGTGGAAGTGGTCCACTGTGACCCATCTGTCATTATGCCAATTTATTCCCTATGGGAAAGAGTGCTCTGGTAAGGATTTGCTGTTCCTACAAAGATAAACTGCATTCATTTGGGAAAACAAACAAACAAAAAACAACAACCTTTAAATATTGCTTAATTCCTCATCTATCTGCCAGACATTCTTCCTTTTTTTCAATACAATTAATTTGAATACTTATTTACTTGAAACAGAAATCTTAAAAACATTCTTAACTCATTCCTCTCTTTTACTAACCATGTTTTGATCAGCAACAAAATTTTTGAAATTTTCTTTAATATGTCCCACAGATCTGTGACTTCTTCTTGATGCTCTATTTCAGTGCCCATCCCAGATACTTTCTTAACATTTTTTGAAGCACAGGAATAGTTTTCTCTCTATCCATCCTTTTCCAGTCCTTTCCTCTCTGCACTGACTTCAGATACATCTCTAAATCAAAATGGAAATGCACCACTTATCTTCTTTTTTAATTACTTAAATCTCCATTCTTACTGGACATTACAGCACACAAGACCTATTTAAAATACATTTGCATCCTCTCTTTCCTTCACTTATTGTCATCTATTTGTCCCTACCCCATAGGTATTATGTTCTTACCACAATCTACTACAATATTTAGTGCTTAGGACTATAAAGATAATATATAATATGCTTCAATGCTATGCATTGTGACTTTTATTATACTGCAGAAGAAATGCAGTCAGGTGTATATGAATGTAATTTGAAGGTAGAGAAAAAAACAGATTCAGAAGTAATATATTTATTTTATCTGCAATATATTATAAGAATCAGCACTTTACCATCAAACAAAAGAGCCCTAAGAATATTTCATGGTCATCTTTAACTTGGACAATTAATGTTATATTAGTCATTTTTCTCCATGAATATTTTTCTCTCACCTGAATATTTATTTTCTCTTTGTCAATTATTTATTTCTTAATGTCTGGATTTATATATCCTCACAATATACAAAAGCAAAGATTATAAACAGACTTATTAATTTTCATATAAAATGTATATTTTTACTGAACAAAGCAGTCAGTGCAAAAGTACTTTTTATAGTCTTTGTGTCAGGTATAAGTTTGTCTTTTGGGAAGCAAAAACAAAACTGATTAATAAGCTATACAGATCCACTATTTATTTTCACACACAGCATACAAACATGACATTTAGCACCCAGTCACCTTGTATAAAGGGTTTTGTTTTGTCAGGTTTTGCTTTATTTTCCATTGATTAGATGGGTATGGAAGCAGAACTTCTTTGTCACTTCTCTGGAAACTGTATAGCAACACAGTGTATCATCAATCAATTCTAGCATGAGAACTGCACATAACCAAAGTCAATATCATGTCATAAAGCACCTACATCAGGGATCAAAACTAAATATCTTAGCACTTGCTTTTTCAGTGAGCTTCGTATTTTTAAAATGTGTATAACGATATGATCTTATGTTTATTATTTTTATTAATATTTAACAGGATATACAAAAGGTTAACATTTTATGGAAGGGTAAAATATGGAACATATAATTGCTTATTGTGTTAAAAAATGTTATGTATAACCATGTCCAAATAGAAATCCTGCTAAGTCAAATCTGGATTATTCAGGAATCCAGGCTCCTATAGCAGAAGGGGTAACTATTGATTTTTTAAATCCTATAATCTACTCTGATTTGTTTAATAGCTATTAAGCCAATTTTGTGCATTTTACATGTATACATATATATAAACATGTATAAAGATATGTACAATATACGTATATACAAACTTTTCCAACATATTCCTCTTTTTATTTATATCCAAGAGTTATTTGATTTCTCCATAAAATCAAAATTGAATACACTGCTAATGTACTTTGTTGCAATTATTTGCATCTTGAAAGTGTCATACAAATATTGCAAGAGAAACATAAGCCTTGCAAGGAAAATAAAATTGAAATAATTTAGTAATACATTTTTTTAAGAGTTATTTATTTATACCTACAAGCTGGGGTACAGGCCAGAGGCGTTGGGTAGTGAGAGGGCCCACCAGAGACAGAGTGGGGAGCAGAATACACTGCTGAGTGGAGCAGTGGGCGAGGCAGGAGAGGTCTCCCTGGCCAGGTGTCGAACCCACATCGCATGCTGCCGACAGCTCCACAGCGCAGCGCTCAACCGCTGCGCCACCAGGGAGTCCCCAATTTAGTAATACATTTTTAAACTGAAAAGCATTTCCCACTTACAAAGTTTTATTACTGTTATTTTTTTCAGTGATGACAGTATTTTAGGACAACTGAAGAGAAATAAAAAGGTCACATTCTTAAAGAGCAAATTTTTGTCATTACTATTGCTTTAATGATTAATATTTCTGGACTACAATAAAATACAAATATTTAAGTTAGAGTTGAAAAGTTATTAGAGACACTAAGGATAATTTTCTATCTGTATTTTTCTTATAATTTGCTTATTATTTGCTTTCTTTCAACAGATTTTAGTGTTTAATAATTCTTAGTACTAAGATAACACTTCTTTAAGAAGACTTCTACTGTAATAGAATAGCACTGATTGCCAAAAGCTTACAATAACTAATGATGAAGTCATTTAAATTCAGAAAGATTTCTGTAGTATTAATGCTACTTCTACTCCTGCCTCTGTTTCTTCTATTTCTTCCATTATTGCTGGTGCTTGTTATTACTGTTGTTATTGTTATTATTATTGCTGTCATCATTATAATTAAAAAGCCTAGGATATTTATTGAGCAAAGGGTTAAATTTTAAACTCAATGTGAAAATAAGACTATATAAAAATATATCACAATAAGTAAAATAACAGCATAGCTTAAGACTCATGACATAATAACATTCTGATGCCATTTGTTTATGGCCATTGTCTTTATGTACTGTTAATATGTTAAAAATTGATATATTTTTTCTAGTCCAAAATTAATTTTGGCAATATATTTCATGTGTGTATGCACGAAAATTGAAAATATAACATACACTTTACTCAACAGTTTTACCACTAATACATATGCTTCGGTCAAGAAATAACTAAATAAATAGGTTAATATATATGTATTCCTATGTTAATGAAGAAAAACCTAACAAAGTACAATAAATTCATTCAATGTAATATATCATTATTAAAAAGCATATAAAATATAAATGTTAATATGAGAATGTCTTACTTTTTAATTGGAAGGGACACTATCTTTCCCTTCATAAAAATGGATTTATTGGTGGCAGAGAGATAAATGGATTAGAATGGGTCAAGAGTAGACACAGGTAGCCAGTTATGAGTGCATGCAATAAATAAAAGAGATGAGAGTAGCTTAACTAAATAAAATGAGCAAGACATTGGGTAGTTACATGGGGTAAGAGAGAGTAATTGAGTGAAGAGTGAGGGAGTGAGAAACATTACAAAAAATAATTCACAGTAGTAAAACCAGGGAGTATATCAAAGATTATAGCATACTTAATTGTGTACTCAATATTATACCTTTACACATATACACATAAGAATGTTAATAGAGCAATCACTGGTTGGTAGGATGGCCTTCCTTGTACTTTTTATACTTTTAGTTATATATTTTCAAAATAACACATAACTTTTCTATTCAAAATTATCAATGCTGTTAAACATGTAATCAAATCTGTACCATATCTCATATATTAATTTCTCCATTGATGAATTTTAGCATATTATGTAAGACTTCCCTTATGTCTCAACTTTCTCCACTCTGGCTTTAGAGTTGAGAATGGGTTACAGCAGGGCCTAAGTGTTTACATTCAAGAGAAAAGAATATAGTATGATTTTGTTAGTCATGATCTTGAACTTATGATAACACAGTTTTTCTTTTACTTGGAATTTTTAACCTCAAGATGTGACACATTGTTTTGTAATTTTTGTATATTAATTTGTTTTGAATAAATGACTGTCTAAAGCATTCTTTTTTTTGTTGTCAATTCTATTTGAAGATTTTTCTCAATATCTTCTCTCAATTCTATGAGCCTTAATGTATATCTCATATAAATGTCTTATTTTCCATAAAATATTTCAAGTATGAAGTGCAAAGAAAGTAAAAATAATATTTACGTGTTTCTAGAATGAAAAATAACTGATAATATAGTATAAAAAATACTTTAAGCAAATTCATACAAATCCACTTGATATCTTTAATATAAACTGCATTGACCCAAATGAAACTGAAAATATTTTTACACGTCTCTACTCACTTAACTACAACGGGACTCCCTTTGAAAAATGTCTTTTTTCTCCTCTAGCACTTTAAAATTGCAGATATGGAAATAAGCAGCTCTCTCTTGACCTTATTCAAAGCAAACTTTAGGGTCAGTTTAGGGAAGAGAGAAGTTCATATTTTTGGTTATTTTGAAACAAAAAGATAATTTTCCTAAACTTTTTTGTGAAAAACGGCACTTTATATAAAAGCAAAATACTACAAAAATTATATTGTAAAGTCACATGTGCATTTAACTTAATATGCATGTGCATTTATGTGCATTTAATAGTCTTACCTTTAAATGTAAGGACTTAGAAAAAAGATAAGTTAGAACATCTTGAAAATAAATAATGAATTAAATACCTTAAGTCATTCTTGTGATCAATCCAATCCACAGACTGAGTTAATGCCCAAAATCGTGCTGGAAATTGGATGTGCTTATTCCCTTTGGATCAGAACTCCTAATTTGGAGTGTGAGCTAATGTATAAGGAAATGTTTAATAAAAATAGATGCTTAATTTAAGTCGACTGTTTCAACTGTGGTAAGCCAGAACCAAAGATATGTCTCTTTCAGTGCAAGAGAAAACATGTGAGTTACAGTCCAGAAAAAAAAGCATATCAACATTCAACGTGACAGGTTTCTAAAGGAATACTGAAGGATATTCTGACTCTGGATGATTCCTACCTTTTAAAAACTGTCTTAACTTATTGATTGTTCCACAGTATTTAAAAAAATGAGCAGCAACTTGACATCGATATGGCAACTATTATTATTGTATTTCATTTTGATGATTTGATGAATATTTGCTTAACAACTTTTTGGAGTAGGTACTCTAATTCTGCTCAAACACCAAGATTTTGATTAAAAAAAAAGGGACGTATTTTAATTTCCTTTATTATCTTCATTAGTTTGCTTTAGTTGAATCTATTATTTTGGTACTTTTTTATTTTTTACAGTCTTGTGCTTATTATTTTCTCATTTTGTATTTCAGTTTCCATAATGTTTGTGTTTGATCATGTGTGTGTATTTCACATTTACATATATTTACTTACACTGAAGAAAATTTAAATAGCATATGTCAGATGTATACAGTTCATTATATTTGAACTAACACAGATACACAGGTTTCTGTAGCACGTGCAGTTGTTCCAAGTAGAATTCACCCTGGCTATTAACCACTGTCAGTATTTCTTTATGAAATTGATCAGTGATTATTTTTTAGTTCTTGTGACATTTTAGCAATATATAATTATATTCCATAGTTACCATGAAACTTGTGAAGGGATTATATTCTCTGAGACTCCCCAAAGAATTAGGATGACTTGTGAGTCACACAGATTTAAACTGTGTAGAAATATACTGCATTACTAAAATGAGTTCACCTGGCCTACTTCACTGTTTATTACAGCAGCTTTATTTTGTCATGCTCAAGAATATCAATGACATTGATATCATGATAATAAACCCTTTAGCAATTTGCAGATCATTATACTGTGCTATATATTAATAAAAATAACATTTACTATAATTCTATAATTCAAGTAGTTGATGGATCTAGGTAATTTAATATATTCTTTTAATAAATTCAATTTCTATTTTATTAAGAATTAAGAATAAAAGATATATTTTTATCATAGAAAATAAATATCCATGCTTCTTTAGCAAAGTATTAAATTGTGCTATCATAATTTGAACTCTTTACTGGATTCATTGCCTTGATGACCAAAAGGATGTAACAAAAGCAAATACAGGTTTAACCCCATTTTTAATACTCTGTCTTTTAACAGCTATAAAATAAAATAGATATAATGCTCATGCTGTAATATTAAACTATTGCTTTTAATATTTTCACTGAATGCAAATTTACCATAAAATGTAAAATTCATAAAAACGACTTGACCTCAACATTTTAGAGCAAAATGACATTGTCTGGTTTAAAATAATTAGGATCTATATTTATAAAATTCAAGGTGCACATGAAACTAAGTGTTCACTAAATCTATATTAGCGTTCAGACCATATATATAAAAAAGTATTTAAATTTAAGATTCCCCTCATCACAATTATGTGACAATATCTCTAACAAGTTTTGAATCTAGACATTTTGTAAGATGAATATTTTATTAGAAATTTACATGAATTTATTCTAACAACATCTTAAAATTTCTTATCTTAAAATATCAACATTCGCCGTCCTTTTAAGCTGATTTTATTACGAGAGAAGAGCTAAGCTGCGTCACAAGGATGCAAAGGAAGTCTGGAGGGACTTAGAGGATTTTGAAGCTATCATTTTTGTCTAATTTTGATTTCTATGTATAGATTTTAAAGCCTAAGGCAGGCCAAACTGTGTTCTGTCTGATAACACACCAGTCACTGCTTCAATTATTTTTGTTATGAGTCCCTAGATCTATTAAAATGCACTTCAACAAAATGCAGTAATTTTTTTTAGTTCCTTCTAGCTGAAGCATATTTTAAAAATCTGAATAAGGTTACATGCTTTGGAATATCACCATTGTATATTATTACAAAAGAAATAAAACAGCAATCAGTTTGCCAACAAAATGAATTTAGGTAAAATAAATTGGAAGAAAATTTAATGCCATTACCTTAAGATTCTGATCTGATTCATTCATATTGCGACTCTTCAAAAAACTTAGTCTAAAAATCTGCTTTATTAAGAGGCTTTGTGTTAGTTCTGTGGGCTCAATTACTCTGAGCAATAAATTATGCTATTTCTTAATATAATACAGAATTGAAAGCTTCAGTAATGTGCTGTCCTTATGTGTTGCACTCAGAATAATAGTAATGGTGTAACCTCGAGATATTTTAAGGTCATTTTTTGTTGATTCTACTTGAAGATTGGCCCATTACTTTTGGCATGCATTTCAACATTCTACCATTGTCCTACAATTTTCTGGTGTTCATTTGTCACACTGACAGCAACCAGTTTAAAATTTAAATCTGTATCCCTCCTGAATCCCGTAAAAGAGTTTGTAGGCCAAAGCCCATGCAGTGACTGATGATGCTTCTGTCAAGTGCCAGAGATCCAGGAAAATTGCTCAACAAGTTTCTTAACAAGATAAACAATAGGGCAGATTACAGAAAAACAAATGACTTATCATAAGGTTGCTTCCACGGCATCCTTCATATTTGTCCCCTAAAGTCATTTCCACAAATCAAGTATTTCAAATGTAGGAGTATTTCCTAAAATATATATTGATACTTAAATCTCTCCTAGCTTAATTAGCTATTATAATTGAAACATATTTAAAAATTCCTTTAAAAACACACTCCAAACAAACTATGTTTCTATCTTTAAGATACAAATTGACAGTATCTGGTTTTACAGTAACTCTGAGTTTGTCACTATGACCCATTCTCTTCATTCACAGATTCCAACAGCAATACTATGTGCACATTAATGTGTCTTCTGTAAATCAGCATTTCTCAAAATCTGAGACATGAGTGATTATTGTTGTAAATTCCCATTTCAAATGAAATAATAAAAAAAGTATCCTAAGATATTTTTTCAAGTGTTTTTTTTTAATTATAAGTCACAAAAATATGTGTCCTTAAAAGACACAGCTGCATTAATGCTTTTATCCAAATATATGAAGTTCTTTATTTATCCCCTTTTGTTTCTGGAATAACATGTGCATGCCCAGACTAAAACATTTATAACATACTCTTTACCTGGGCTCAGTTGTCTATAGCTTGAAAATTATGACAGCTTATTTATTTTACCAGCTAATCATTAGAATACCTTCTATGAAAATTTAAACTTACTACATACCATGTAGGTGTTCATTTCTGTTATTACATTTTTCTTTTCAAAACAGTATAGCCTTAGATAAGAAAATAATATTTGAGATCTGGAGACTGTTACTGGTTTCTTTTAAGATTTATTTATTTATACATACAAGCTGGGGTACAGGCCAGAGGCATGGGGCGGTGAGAGGGTTCACCAGAGACAGAGTGGGGAGCAGAACAGGCAGATCAGAAATACACTGCTGAGGGGAGCAGCGGGTGAGGCAGGAGAGATCTGCTGCACCATGTGGGATTCTCCCTGGCTGGGCGTCAAACTCACACTGTGCGCTGCCGACAGCTCCACAGTGCAGCGCTCAATCGCTGCACCACCAGGGAGGCCTTGTTATTAGTTTCTGCTATAACATGCAGACACTCATCATACACTATACCTTAAGCTTAACCTGTAAGTACAACCTTAACCTAGTAATTGTACCAGGGGCGCTCTAATGGTAATCTTATGTATTAACATGAAAATAGTTGGTTTAATTCTTATAAAGTAAATTAAAAATTTGATGATAGTTCATATTTTTATACATTTAGCTCTTAAATTACAAAATATTAGTTGTATAACTTAGACAATTTAAAAACATTGTAAAAGTTTTAATGCCTATAATTCATGTGAAATGATATGAAAATGAAGGTAAAACTGTC
Source organism: Scalopus aquaticus (assembly GCA_004024925.1). Classification (NCBI taxonomy): domain Eukaryota; kingdom Metazoa; phylum Chordata; class Mammalia; order Eulipotyphla; family Talpidae; genus Scalopus; species Scalopus aquaticus. The sequence continues at coordinate 59,068 of PVIJ01007417.1, read as the reverse complement.
AGATTATGTGTTGATACCATATTGTGACTCACATGCTACAGAAACAAAGAGCAGCAAATAATTACTGAAAGCATTTTGGAGAATGACACTTAAAAGGAACAATTGGGCATTAATTAATATTAGAAGCACATTTTCTATTCATCCATAAAATACATTAAAATTGCACAGGAAAAGAACTCTGATTACAAGTGCAATTATATTGATTCACTTAACTTGAATATACAGCTAATTCACCAAGTAAGCATATGCCCTTAGTAAAATATCCCTAATGGAATGAGGTTGAGCTGTGTGGAATTGCTTTTTAACACAAAAGGAGATATTCTTTGGGACAAAGACTCAAAACATATTACAAAGATTTCAGAGGACAAGTGGCTGTGAAGTTTTGATGCCTCCTATGACAGTTAATGCTCCTGAAAATCAGGCAGCCAGAAATGAAAACTTTATAAGCATGTTATACTTGCATAGGAGGCTAAGTTATAACAGAAAAATAGCATCTTTAAATGAGAAAAACCAGGCATAAACTAACTGTTCTAAGGAAAGGACACATGTATCATTGCATTTGCCATACCAGGATAAATGCAGCTGGTCTTCTGGTAGTGACAACCCACAGAATAGTGAAACTTTCTACCATTCAAATATAACATTCCTTAGATGATCTCTGTGTTCTTACTTAATGTGACATCCCCTTCTGATTGAATTATAATGAAAGGTATTTTCATTTTCCCTACCACGTTTTGATAATTTTTACTTTTCATAATACCTGTATTTCCAAACTCAGTTATCTGTTCTTTTCAAATGCCTCTTGCTTAAATGTCTTTTTATTATTTTCATTGCAATTCTGATTCATGAACACATTGTCTTACACCTAGATTAGAATACTATTCTCCAAAGTATTTCCCCAATATTCTGTTTTTCACATTAATATTTTGAATCGTTACCAAAATAATCATAATAAATTAACACTGTGGACTCACTCTTACTTAAAATTTTTGATGGTCTCTCTTAGTGAACACTTAGACCAACACTTAAGGGTCTGTATATCAGAACTTGTATATGCTGTGTGACACCATTATGTTCTGTGGTCATAAAAAACTTGAGTAAAAGGAGGAACTGGGATCAGCCAAAATGGAACTAGGAGACATATGGCAGCATATACCATTAAGTTGTTATTTTGTTATTTCGCCATATTTATTATTATCTCCTATGTCAAATTATTGCCAGACAGATTTTCTTTTCAATAGGGAATTTTTTATATAGATAAAACACACATTTTTTGAAGAAACTTTCCTTCTTTCTTTTATGAATCATTTATGATTATTGAAGAAATTATGTTAGGCACACAGAATAACAGGAGGGAAGAAAAATGGTGTTAATTTAAGGGCACTAGTTTGGGAAAAGGAAGTGCTATCTTGGAGCTTAGATTCCATAATTGATAAATACCTGTGAAAGCACCCCACAGCTTCTACCCCTCCCCATAGGTAAAAATGCCTCATCAATATGTCACTGTCTCTGTATGTCAGAACTTTCAGAGTGAAGAACATTGATACTCGGGTTTAAAGAGGATTGAATGGCACATACTGCCTTGAAGTTAGAGATTGTGTATTGCTTCAAAGGAATTTACAGTATCTGTTCCTCTGGATCCATTTTCTTTCATTACAAAGATAACGAATCCTGAGTCATTTGTTTATATTGAGCCCCGACCCCTATTTTTCCCCAGAAATATTTATTTACCTTCCAGAACAAAGGTTTCATTCATTCTGTCCCCAAAAGTATAATGATCAGATATGCCAGGTGCTCTACATACGCCCCAAGTGTAACAATCCCAAGACTTAATTCATTGGTGCAAACCCCATATGCACAGGTCAGAGCTCGATCTCACTGCATTGCGCTGGGGAGACGTGGGACATGGAGAGCCAGCTCTATGATCACTGTGTGAATAAGTTAAGTCTATACTGTTATTGTGCCTCCCTGTGGCGCAAGGGGTTAAGTCTCTGCACTATGAAGCTATCCACAGCCTTCCCACACGGTGCTGGAGACCTCTCCTGTCTCGCCTGCTGCTCCCCTCAGCAGTATATTTTAGTCAATCTGCCAGTTCTGCTCCCCACTCTGTCTCTGGTGAATCCTCTCGTCCCCCTCCCCCCCACCGTTGGCCTATACCCCAGCTCTTGTATGCAAAAATAAATAAATCTTTAAAAAAAATCTATACTGTTATCTAATGGAAAGATATTCCTGTTCATATATAGATATAGACATAATCTATATATACAAATATGATACATGTGGGTGTTGTTAACTAAAAATAAAGTCTCAATGATAGTTAAAATATTTATTAAATAATCAAAGTGAGAACCTGAACCCTGGAAAGAAGCAATCTGAGAGATTTTACTCTGTTAGAACTGTTTCAATACAAACAAGTTTGAATGTGGTTTATAGAGGTAGGAACAGTGAGTTATTGACATTAAGAATGCATTATGTCTTGATGGGAGGGGCTTAGAGTTCTAAGTTGTCCTGACATAAAGAGGAAATCAATGCAGAATTAAATCTCTTCCTTTTGAAAGAATAGCCTACAGAGATGGAAAGGCTAGGTATTCATTGTTATTTTTTTTTTGTTTTTTTTTTTAATCTAGATCTTCAGCATCAGTAGGTATGAAAAGACTGGCTTTACTTATAGGTAGCAAATCCCTGCATACAAAAATAAAGCCTGGATAGATGGCTTTGCTTTCTTGCCTACAAGACCAGGGGCGTGGTCCTCCCAAAAGTTTGCAATTTTCCTAGTGTGTATGTGTTAGAATACAGTGTGCACATGTTGTGTATATATGTATATATGTATATCTGTGTGTGTATATGTACTGAGCTGGCTATGATATAATTTGAAACATACAAGTCTCTATCAAGAACTGTCCAAGGAAATAAAGAATACACAGGAACCTACTAGAAGAAACAATTTGGAAATTGTTAAATGTGAAGTTTTGACCTATAACAGTAAGAAATTCCTCAGTATTTGGCAGTAATGAATGCCCTCTGAAAACTAATTTTGAAAAAAGATAAAATATTAAATCTTTAAGATGAATTGGATTTTAGGTTGGAAGTACTTTGACTTGAATTGAATTTTTCATAGTGAAAACTGTATAGTCATATCACCTATAGATATTCTCTGGCCTTTGTGCCACTATTGAAGGTGTTGGTGGTTTGTAACACACTGTTGGTGACTAAATGAGGAAAATAGTTATTTTAAGTATTGATGGAGCAACACAGGGAAGGAACACATATAAAAGACTTTAGTGTTTAAGTTCAAAATTAACTGGGTGGCTGTAGTTCTTATATCAACTCTAAAATGATACACTTAAAAAAAAAAAGCAAGTGTTTCACTATTGAACACTCCCTTCCACTGGGGTTCTCTCCTTGATGTTAGTGAACACAAAATTGGGTACCTTATTAGAATCACAAAAATAAAACAAGCTAGGAATTATTGTAACAGATTAAAGGAGGAGAAATGAGAGACAGATGTGTATATTCCATGATGTTTTAAATAAAATGACACCTTATAAAATCTGGTCCCCATTATGTTTTAAATTGGGGTTAAGATGTTGTTAGATATCCTTGACTAACCTTGGAGAAGACTGATAGAAAACTGAACCAAGTCATTCACCTTTTACAGGTTGTCTAGGTAGCTTGTCTCTGACAGCCTGAGCTAGAGTAGAGAAAATTGTGTCAACACAAATGGCTTACACAGCAGGGGAACAAATGAAATAATTTATAATGAACAATAGCTGAGTAATCTCTTCATGTCAATTCTAGCAATCCTTTGCTTTTCTGCTCCACAGATAATTTAGTTGTATGTTTTGCTCTATGTAGTCTTTAATTCATATCACCTCAAGCATCTTTAAGAGAACTGTGTGGTCAACAAAGGCAAGATCCATAAATGTGTATAACTAATATCAGTAGAGGTTAATTATAGATTCCAATAAAGCTTCATTACAGTCTATCAGAGAATAAAGCCGAACTGAATATTTTACTATTGTGTAAAGTATAATTATCTAGTTAAGAATAGTAGTCACGGGTCTCCCTGGTGGCGCAGCAGTTGAGCGCTGCGCTGTAGAGCTGTCGACAGCACGCGGTACGAGTTCAAAGCCCAGCCAGGGAGAATCCCACATGGTGCGGCAGACCTCTCCTGCCTCACCTGCTACTCCCCTCAGCAGTGTATTTCTGATCTGCCTGTTCTGCTCCCCACTCTGTCTCTGGTGAACCCTCTCACCGCCCCACGCCTCTGGCCTGTACCCCAGCTTGTATGTATAAATAAATAAATCTTTAAAAAAAAAAGAATAGTAGTCACTATAAATAGGGATAAACTAGTTTTCTGAAATAGGATTTTTGAAACAATGATCTATTTCATAAGAATCAGTGCAGCTTAAGTAGAGATCACACAGATTCAGTATTAATGCCTTCTGCTGAAACTCCAGGTACCTTTTTGAGTATCCTGTAAAATAGGTTAATTATTTTTAATCCTTATTTCTTATTAGATTAATATCAACAGTGCCCTCTTAAACATTTATTTATTTTTAACTCTAAAGAAATGTCCATTGACTTCCAATAATTAGATTATTATCTGTGAATACATCAATCTATGTGCTTCTTAAGGGGGGAATTTGTAAGTACTTTGAACTCTTGTTAAGTGTTCAATTACAAAGGGGAGAAAATTAAGATTTAATTGTCAGCTACTGAGAAAAATAAAGATAAAATATTTCTATTATGGAATGTATCTGAAAGATTCCCCAGGGAAAGCAGCAGACATTGGATTACTGATACTTATTAGTAGTTATAGTACATTGTGAAGTATAATAGGAAGAGTTTATATCAAGATGGCATAAAATAATTAGCAGTATTTTAGGACTAAATCATAGGAAATTTTCACCTCCAAATGTAGTGCCTGTTTCTATGACTAAGGATTAAAATTTCTAGGTAAGAGTTTCTAAGTGATATGTTGGATCACATGTCGCTTGGATATTCATGAAAGGGTAAATAAAGTAGGCATATTTTCCAACTCAAATCTTTTGCAAGCGCACAGCCCTTGTTGTTAGTAAAATTCTATTCATGTATTAAAAGGACCCTTATATTTGTCTAAGCTAACAATGGTAATTAAATTATCTTTGACGTTAAATTGAGGAAAGACAAGCTAAGTATGGAGACTGCAAAAATGTACAATGCCAGTATGCATATCTTTTTTTGTAATTTGACTTTGCAGCACCTTCCATCAAGAGCTGTCTAGCCACTTCTGAATTCCTTGAATCAAGGTTTGACTATATAATTTGGTTTGGCAAATGGCACAGAAGGATTCAAGATGCAAGCAGGCACATGAAACTAACTTATATTGAAGTTTGCTGTTTTTTGCTATACTATGTGACAACTTTTATGTGAAACCTCTGAATATTCTGTTAGAGAGATGTGACCCAGTTACTTTCATCAGCCCATCTAAGAGACACCCAATCACCATGGATATGCATGTGACCAGACACTACCAGCTGACAGATGCAAGCTTAGCTGACAACCAGGGGAGTTAAACACAAATCATGCAAGTTTACCACAGCCCACATATTTGTGAGCAAAATAATGGTTGTTGCTTCAACACACCAATTTTAGATTTTTTTTTTTCATTGCCAAAAATGGTACCTTCTATGATCTGTGTATGAAACATGAAATAAAGGAAACCTTGATGGTAGTCTGAATCTTTTTTTCCACCCCTTTTGCCTTTGGATGCAACTATACAAGGAAATAATACTTACATTTGTTGAAAGTGTGTGAGAAAGTAATGGATATTTTGAGCATAGAAGATAGGATTATAGGCCTCCCCTGGTGGCAAAATGGGTTAAGTGCAGCGCTGTGGAGCTGTAGGTGGCTGCAGTTCTAGTTTGATGCCTGGTCGGGGAGATTCCCACATGTTGCTGCAGACCTCTCCTGCCTCACCCACTGCTCCCTTCAGCAATGTATTTCAGTCAATCTGCCTGTTCTGCTCCCTGCTCTGTCTCTGGTGAACCCTCTCACAGCCCCACACCTCAGGCCTGCACCCCAGCTTGTATGCCAAAATAAATAAATCTTAAAAAAAAAAAAAAAGAAAAGAAGATAGGATTATAAAGAAATAGAGTCCTTGAAGATGTTATATTATAGGATGAATGAATTAAATGATTTGGGAACCATTTTATCCACAGATTTCTTATGTTTAAACAAATACAGGCTGCACTTTGTTTACTGATGTTTTATTTTCTCCATTTGCAGAAAAAAGCATATTAACTAATACAATGGAGTGCTTTGAACAGCTTTTTCACTGAGGTCACACACAACATTGAGATAGCTAAAGTATGTGAAACTTTGCTTGGCCGGTCCTCCATCTGTGTGTCCAATTGCCAAAATATGGTAATGTATGGAAATATGAGCTGAAAAGCTAAGCCAAATACCTTTGAAAAACAAAGTAAAAATTCTCAGACTCTTTGGACTGAGGAGAAAAATATCCAACAAGCTGATGAGTGTTTTAGAAGCAGAAATGAACCAAAGATAAACTCAGTTTTCCCAAAATTGCAATGAACCTCAACAAAATTCAGTCTAAGATTCAATTAAGATCATCATCCTTTAATCTTATCATTTTAGCCAAGGAACTGTTAAACTCTCTCTGATGGAAGGTAAATCATAAATCTCTACCCATTTTTAAAATCATATATAAAATCCACCATTCAATCTAAAATTACCAAACTTGAAAGCAGACAGACTGTATGACCAGTAATCAAAAGACACAGCAGAATTAGTCTTTCCTGATGTTCAGAGAACAGAGTCAGCACACAGAAACTTTACAACCACTAATATTAAAATATTCAATTAAATATATAGCTGGAAGATTCAAGAAGGGAAGAAAACATTGTAGAATAACTACAATGTATCCCCTCTCACAAAAACACATGCATATTTATCTATCATAGACAAATTATGGAAAGCAAATATAAAAAGACAGCCTTAACAGCAGATAGAAGAAAAAAGGCACATTGCCAATAAAATGCAATGAGACCAACAACTAACTACTAAACAAAATGACTAATGTAGAACATGTGCTAAACTCTAGTGCTTAGTTAGAATTTCAGAACTAGCAAAAAAACAAACAAACAAAAAACAGTAAAAACAAAAGTGAATTAAGAAAACAAATTTTAGGGCCTCCCTGGTGGTGCAACGGGTTAAGCGCTGCACTAGTATGCTATAGGCAGCCACTGCAGTACAAATTCAATACCTGGCCAGGGAGATTCCCACATGGCACAGCAGACCTCTCTTGCCTCGCCCTGCTACTCCCCTCAGCAGTGTATTTCAGTCGATCTTCCTGTTCTGCTGCCCACTTTGTCTCTAGTGAACACTCTCATCACCCCACACCTCTGGCCTACACCCTATCTTGTATGCATAAATAAATAAATCTTTAAAAAAGAAAATAAGTTTAAAAATCAGACATACATAAAATCACTGAAGGGCATTCTACAGACAGAAGGCAAATAATCTCAGAAAAAAATACAGGGGCCTCCCTGGTGGTGCAGTGGTTAAGCGCTGCGCTGTGGAGCTGTCGGCATCGGCAAAGCAAGTTTGATGCCCGGCAGAGGAGATTCCCATATGGTGTGGCAGACCTCTCCTGCCTTGCCTGCTGCTCCCCTTAGCAATGTATTTCTGTCGCTCTACCAGTTCTGCTCCCCACTCTATCTCTGGTGAACCCTCTCGCTGCCCCACGCCTCTGGCCTGTACCCCAGCTTGTATGCATAAATAAATAAATCTTTAAAAAAAAGAAAAATATACAGTAAGGCAATTATATCAGAAAAGATAATAGATGGATATACCTGTAAATTCATTTTGTATGCTTAAAATAAGTATATGCTTATTTTTCTTAACAATCCTAATAGTGGAAGTTATATAAAATGAAGAAAACAGAGTTAAAGTGTTCTAAATATCCAAGGGAAAACAACAAAAAACTGGGGCTTTATTACTCCTATAGAAAAATATAACTGAAAATCAATACAAATCAGAGTTATTGCTTCCGCAGTAGCAATTACCTGCAGGGACCATTAGATACAGGAAAATATGATTCTATATAATAAGAGTTTCTCCTAGAGCATATATTGGAAGCACAAACCTAAGGCCTAGGTTTTTCCACTACCAGAGACAATAAATAGATAGTACAATAAAATTAACCAATCAGCTTGTGACATCTCATGACAAAAAGTATTTTTTTATATCATTCAATAATGGACTATGCCATTTAGCCAGAGGACATTTAAACAAATAAAAAGTCTCAACATATTCTACTTACTATGGCTAGTATTTATTTCCTAGAAAAATCTTTTCAAAATAGTAATTGCAGAGATTTTACTCTTCTTGAAGAGACTCACTCTTCTAGGGGACAGGGATTACAATATTCACAAAGCCTTCAAAATTGTTCTTGAAAATAGTTAAGCTTACAATATTTTCTTTTGATTTTCACACCGATATTTTCTACAAAGTCATGTTTTAACTCTGAATATTCAACCATCTTGAAAATAAAATGAAAATCAATTCCTGTCTTTCTGAATGAATAATCTCTGTGAATCCTTTGCCCAAAGAGAAAAAGCTAACCCTTTCTTTCCACTCTTGCAGTTACTCTGTTCATTAGAGATCATTTATTCAACAAAAATTTACTATTATTTAAGACACTAATAGATGCTTAGAATAAAGCACAAGAGCACAAGAGGTGGTAGAACAAATGAGGTGAACAGAAATATAAGAACATACTTTGATAAAAGTATTAATAAAATTTGAGCCATAACTGGAGAAAGTAAATGCAGCTTATTCCAGTGATACCACACTCTTGTGAAAACTGGTTTTATTTACATAAGTCCTTTACTTGTGAAATATCTACAAATAAATAATTTCAGATACTGACAATTAACATATCAGTTCATTATTTTAACAAATATTCACTGGTTGATTTTTTTTTTTTTGCCCCAAAAGTAGTAGATAATCTCCTTGCACTGGGGACTATAAATATTACTGAGAAAATTTTTCATAAACATCATGTCTCTTTCACCTAGAGCAACCTATTTTAAATATAATTTAAACAAGGATTTGGGGCATACTCTTTTGATACCAACTTATTCAGTAAAATTTTTTATCAGCTGGTTGATAAACATTTTTTTTTATCAGCTGGTTGATAAACATTGATATTGTCAGGCAAGGAAATAGATTGTAAAATAATTTCCAAGAATGCAGTTATTATGTATTGATATTGGGCCTCTCTGGTGGCATAGGGGTTAAAGTCTCAATGCTTTCAAGCTCTCACCAGCCACTGTGGTAGGAGTTCAATCCCCAACCACGGAGCTAACCCACATATGGCACAGCAGACCTCTCCTGTCTCACCCTCTCTTCCCCTCAGCAGTGTATTTCAGTAGATCTACCTGTTCTGCAGCCCACTCTGTTTCTGGTAAATTCTCTCATCCCCACACCTCTGGCCTACACCCCAGTTCTTATATGCATAAATAAATAAAAATAAATCTTTAATATGTACTGATATTAACATAGTTCAGGGGACATACATAATTTTATTTATTCAAATATTACAAAATTCAAACAATAAATATTTATGCAGCGTAACACTACTCAGAGAGTTGATTTTGTTTACTCCTACTTTAAGACACAGATATCAGTAGTGATTTGGAGAAGTCATCGATCCAAAAGTTATCTGTCTCACAGATTGAGTTGATCCTGTGATAGTAATGGAGGTGCACTGTTCAGACCTCCCTCACTTGACATTTAGCTGTGATAAGTCTGGTTAGATGAGAGCCCCTAACTAGAAGCCCCAACTTCAGAATGTACTGTAGTAATTCCTATTAAAGCTGTCTTCTTCTCTATTATATAACTTAATAAGCAAGGAGTGGTAACAAAGTATTTCTACAGCTTCTATCACTTCTCTATGACATTGTAGCAATCTACATACAAAACAAAACAAAAAAACATTATTTGGTGGTAACAGTTAATTTCCAAACTACTTTCTGAAACCAGTTTAACACAGATCAGTACTTATGTCACTGGTTAGAATAATTCTTCTCAGTTCTTATTAAGGCATCACATTTAACCACAAAGGGCACTGCATTTAAGTATGAGGTTGGCTGTTGAACTTGTGGACATTCTGCAATTGACTTTAGAAGGACATGAAATTAATGGGCTATAAAGTTTGGCTTCAGAGAACTTTAATTTTACAAGTACAGCAATAAAGGTCATGTTATTATTTCCCCCCCGCCTACATTCACCTTTAGTCATGGCTGTATGACTAAAATTTTAAAGGTTATCAGTAGACACAGTATCTACATTGAAAGAAAGTTCCCTACTAAAATAAAGGACGTATGCTCTTAACTAAATTACTCATTATTAACATCAATAATGATAGAGAGCATTTTCTATAGACAGTTTATTAATTGGAGCTTAACCTTTTCTAAAATTTCATTTGATTATTAGAACATTCATGAAGAGTGTGTAGTACACATATTCTATGTGTGAAGATGATTTACAGATCATTTAAATAATTTGGGTTAATTCACACTTTTCCAGTGGCAAAATCAGATTCAAATCCAGTTAGGACTAATGTCAGTCTTTTTTCTTCATCATGTCACACTGATTCTTAACACATGTATCATATACTGTATCTATAAAGGACATTTTATACATGTTCACTCAGGTTTATTCTAATATAAGTTTTAGATTTTTATTAAAAGATTTTATGATGTGTCCCCAGTATGCCTGTTAACACTCTAGCAATGTTTTTTCAAAAGAGGTTAAAGGCAATCTATTAAAGAGAATTGTCACTTAATATACATTTTGGAAATACAGACATGAGAAAAGATAAAAGAAAGGACCCACAAAGTAAAACAGGTGTCGGTAAATACCTTGCAAAAATTCTAAGAAACAAATTAAGAGTCTGGTAAAGCAAACAGAAGAAAAATATTTCCTTATTTTAGATATTAATAGGGTATTTTCTCAGGGGCTGACTTTGCAACAGGATATGTTCTTTTACATTTCCTTTGGATGTTAATGTAGTCAGATTCCCAGTAGGTAGAGGAACCTTACCACATCTAGGACTATATAATTTGTGTTTTCCCCAGTCTTTGTATAAAATACATTTTCTTGCAGGCAAATGCATATTGAAAACACACTTTAAAATTATTAATTATCTTGACAGAAAAAGTTTTCCCTAAAGTGTATTTAGTAATGAAATTAAAGTGAATTTAACATTTAAATTATTTTTTCCTCACTGCACTTCACAGAAAGATTATAGAACTAAAGACAAACTTAGATTTCCCTCCCCTGCAATAAATAGAATCACTGATCCAGAATAAAATCATCAAAATAAAAATTAAAAAGGATTTCACAGTAATATTTTAGAAAATTTAGGGAACAGGCTATTAACATGTGGTTATAGTCCTATTTAAAATTGTCATATACGCAAATTATATTGGAGTTGCTTTACTCAAGAGTTTGCTTATCCCAAAATTACTTCTTAGAATTACACATTTGAAAACAATGAATACTCTTAGCCAATACAAACCTATTTCAAACTAAACCTTGATTATACTGATTTTAAATTCCTGAACAATTGAAATTACTAAAAAAAGTACAGATTTTTTAATATTTACTATATTACACAACAATGAATAATAACGGATGCACATAGAAATGACAGTGGTGACCAAATAGTCAATTCACAGTGAATTAAGTTATGTCAGCTTTGCTAATTCTATTCATTTAAATATAAGTAATCCAAATTTTAGTTAAAAAAAAAATGTTGAAGATTCTCTCAGCTCCCTGGTTTATTATCTTAGAACTTCCAGACTTTCAAGAATAAGGTTTCTTACCCTGAGCACCTAGAGCTCTGCCTAAGGGTTTCTCTGGCCAGAGCAAGCTCATCTTTATACCTGGCAGGTCGTAAATGCTGGGGTTTGCTAACCCAGCAACAGTTCTCAAACAAAAATAAAAGAACTTTCATGCCTCTCAGAAGGCATTTCTGTGACTGAATCTCATTTAGTTCTAGAAGTCCCACTGGGAAAGAAATTCAGTTGTCTAAAGCACTAACACTCTCAACTCACTTCCTTTTAACATCTCATTCACTCCACCAGTAGTTCACATAATCACTTCTCAAGAAGTTTAGTGGTGAATTTAATGTAGCATATATAGCTGTTTATTTATAATGATGCACACCTGAAACTTAGACAATCTTATGATATAATTTTTCTGCAAAATATATTATAAAAGAAAAGAAACTATTTGCAATGAAATCCAATTTCAGGGTATCCTGGAACAAACTTCAGAAAAGAATGTTTGTAAGTAAAAGGTTTCATAATAAATTGTATTCTCAAAGGAAAAAAAAACATGATTTTTTAAATTAAAAAATCCCACTTTCGTCCATTGTGGTTCCCACTACATAACCTTTCTTCTCTGTAATCTTCAAACACAAATTAATGAAGAAGATACATTAAATTAAACTTAAGAATACCTTAAACTTGTCAAAACCCTTAGCTACATTTTCTCTAATGCAAAAAGAGGATATTTTCTATCTTTGTTTTAGATAAATATTTTGACAAGCTTAATATTAAAAAGATTTCAACGCCCTTTTTCTTACATGGGAAGTTAAGATGTTTATTGATTAAGAACTGATCAATTATTTAAAAGTACTGTATTATTTGGAAAATTCTAAGAAAATGTGTATATTTTTCTCAAAGAAAAAACATTACATTGTACAAATACTAATATTTTTACAGTTGTGTCCAATTTATTTATAGCTTTTTAATCTACACAGACAATCTAAATGTGTTGACTGGTGAGTTTAATCCATTTAAATTCAAAGTAATTATTGGCAAGATACTTGATTGAAAAAAATACATTGCACCTACAACATTCTTTTATGATTCAGGATGGTAAATAAAAATTTCAATAATCAGGACATCTTATTTTGTTTTTCTTTCATTTTACTATATTATAGTCTAAAGTGATATGATAGAGAAATAGTTATGGAGCTGTTGTTTCATATTTTTATAAGTCAGCCAGGAGATCATTTAGGTTTTTTCCCACTGCTTAGAATCATTTTTCTTCATTTATAGTCTATCTTATTTCTACTAATCTGTTTTAGTACTTATCACTATAATCACCTTGTAATTATTTTTTACTTTTCCCAGGAGAAGAAAGGTGTTGTGATGCTGTTACAGACATAAATTCTATTAAAAGTGTCATTTTTAACTTGACATGACAAAGACAGTTTAAGATATTTTAAACTTTTTTTTTGGTCAGATTCATTTTATTCACTGTTTTTTCATAGGCAGAGTCAGAACACAACGCCACCTGAGAGGAAAGGTCATTCTCTTTGCTTAAATGCTTTGGTGCCTCTAATGTTACTGGGTCAGATCATTCCCCTTTTGTGAACCTCTATTTCTTAAAATAAAATATTAATCCTTCCTTTGAAACAAAAAACATTCTGTAATTTTTACCCAATGCTTCAATAGCTTATAAATGCACAGAAAGTCATAATGAAGTCACTTTCATGAGAAAGTCTCAAATATTTTAAGAAAACTATCAAAGGCTTTAGTTTAGTCCTTATTTTTTTCCAATTTTATTCATATGGTATAGACTCAATTTGTTTCACAATGGTCTTCACCTTCTGCACGCAACTCCAAATTGTCTCTATGCCTCTCCAACACTGAGACTAAAATACACTATGAAGTTTTACTGTATCTTCACTTAAATATTATGCATGTGTATGTACAGTATAATGTTGACTTCTTGGCAATTTTTGTTTATGGTCAGTAGAGCATTATATAATTTCTCAGTTATATACCATCCGCTTTCTATACAGAGTCCTGTTACTCAAACTTAAATGTTTTTTTTACAACAGTGCATTTATATGATGTCACAATCTGTGGCAGAGGTTTTAAAAATTCTAATTTGAAATAAATTACTAGGAAAGTGGAAACTGTCTCTTAAAATAAAAGATATAAGGGTAATGGAGAAAAATAGAGTGTTATAGGAATTATTTTTTCAGAGACAGAGTATTGGAAAAAGAAGTAAAAAATATTCCAAAGAGGTAAAATTTTATACCTTTTAAAAATCTTTTGAGTCCACATCCATGGGCCACTACTCAACTAGAACACATCATTTTTTGAACTATTTCTTGAATTTAATGGATAAAAAAATAGCTAAAGACATTTGGAGCATGAACAAAGACTACTAAACTTTCGGTAGGAAATTATAGATTCAAACCTGATATAAATATTAATTTGCTCAGAATGCACTAGCAAATAAATGAAATTTCATGAACTTCACGTTCTTCAAATATGAAGCCTCAGTGTTCAGATTTTCTTGACTCGGTCCTTGAAATCTGTTTGCTCTGCACAGATGCCATGCCCCAAAAAGCATGTAGCAAATAATAGTAGTAAAACAATACATACAGTTGTAATATTTTAAAATACTGAATTCTTATAAAATTTGAATGCATGAAAAGAAAAATATTTTAAAGTTAAAATATGCTATGCTTGATAATGTACACTTGTTATGCTTTGTTTCGAAAGGCACATTTCCAAAGGCATTAAAAGATATGCTAGTGTGCCCAGAGGATAGATCATATTCTCATTTTATTAATCCTCACCATAAGCACAAACAGCGCTCTAGTACTTAAAGTACTGAGAAAATTATATAGCATTTTGATGCCTTCTTCTACCAAGAGGTAACATTATACTCTGACATTGTATTACTAAGGCACTAGATCGTTTCCAACAGGTATACAAGATCACACTTTCTAGCTTTATTTTTTAAATGATAATTCCCAAGGTAGAACTGCCTTTATGATTTGCATTTGCTATCATTTTTGCTACTTTAGTAGTCCATTATACAACTCATGGATGAATTTATATTTTAAACAAGTTGTATAATAATTTATGAGAATCACAAATAGATCTTGAGAAACAAAAATAATGAATTTATAGGCAGTGACATTACTATCAGTCTCATTTGTGGTACAATTAACTAATGTCTTCATTTATATTTCTATAAAACTGATAGAATACTTCCTTTTAAACCAAGAGGGTAGAACTAATTGCTTTGCATTCACTATCTAGGCTGAAGGGTGAAAACTAAATTATCCAGTAATTGCTACATTTGTGAAAAACAGCATCAAAGCCTTGATGTGTTTTACTGTAGTCTCTTGAGAAAGCTCATGTCTAATTTTTATGCTGATATGACTCATAATACAGTTCTTTGACTCTTCTATTTGCTTTTGCAATTACAAGGTTTCTTATTCCATTGTGAATATTCCTCTCAACTACGATTAGCTTAACTGAGCTTCCTTTGAAAACTTCCTACCCATCAAATGTGTTGGGGCTAATGCATTCAGTGACCAAAGAAAATCAATGAACAGCACACTTTTCTGCTTCCTGAAGTGATCAATAGGATTCACATAATGGGTGGAAAATTTTTAATCATAACAACTCAAAAGCTTCTTAGCATAAATCTCCCTTGCATTTTAACCTATTTCCCACTTCCTGAATTTGCAGGCATTGAGTAATATCTTTGTAGAAGATATATTACTGAAAGTAATACAATTAGAACTTCACACTTCCATGATAATTAGTTGAGACCCCAAAGGTATATTTTCTACATGTAAAGACTTCTACACAATGCATTTGAAATCCATCAACTGAAGATACTCAGTTAAAATGTGAAGTCTTATTTAAATTTAAATAAAACTTCACTGGAATACATACATGGAGGGAAGAAGGCATTGCTTTAATTTTTTTTAGTGAAAA
Organism: Scalopus aquaticus; assembly: GCA_004024925.1. Classification (NCBI taxonomy): domain Eukaryota; kingdom Metazoa; phylum Chordata; class Mammalia; order Eulipotyphla; family Talpidae; genus Scalopus; species Scalopus aquaticus. The sequence continues at coordinate 43,235 of PVIJ01007417.1, read as the reverse complement.
TTATCGAGTCATATTTGAAGTTTTTAAAACTGAACTTAATTTTAATTTTTAAAAAATATATTTCTCATACATGAAGAACTGGAAGACTTAGAATAATGCTCAAAGGAAGGTTTTGGGAAAATATTATATAGAAAAATTATCAACGGTAAACACAATTCATTTGGCATTTAGGTTTTCTGCCCTAAATTTATTATTTATAAATATATTCATCAATTGATAAATTACTAAGTTCCCAAAACAAATTTTTTTGTATGTCATGTACTATGTTAGCTGTGTTATACACTAGGCCTACAGAGACGAAAGACTGTTCTAGCCTTTGACAGGTTAACACTATACTTACATATATGAATACATATACATACATATATACTTACTATATATGTGGATAATTTCAATTTAAAGAAGTAATCTTATGTATGTGTTTGTGTATTTAACATATGTGTGTATTTAAGTGTATATATAGACATGTATACATGCACATATGTATGTGTGTTTATAATATATTAAACAAACAAAATAGAGTCCCAGTTTTAAAACTATGTTTGAAACTATATTTCAGAACCCTCTTTGAATGTTGGTGGGCATAGAAACTAGTCTAGCCCCTGTGGAAAGCAGTGTGAAGGGTTCTCCAAAGATTAAAAATGGATCTGCCATATGAACCAGCAAGCCCACTCTTAGATATCTATTCCAAAGTTACAAAAACACTACTTTGAAAGGAAATCTGCACTTCCATGTTTATAGCAGAACTATTTACAATAGCCAAGATATGAAAACAACCTAACTACCCAAAAGCAGACGAGTGGATCAAGAAGATGTGGTATATATACACAATGAAATACTACTCAGCAACCAAAAAATATAACCTTACACCATTTGCACCAACATGGATGGAGCTGGACGGACTTATGCTATATTAAACAAGTCAGAAAGACAAACACCAAATGATGTCACTTACATGTGAAATTTAGAAAAATCAAACAAAGAGTCAAAGATAAACTTTAAAAACAGCCCTTGAAAACTGATCATTGAACTTAGGTTATCAGAGGAGGAGGAAGAGGGGTGAAAACAGGGTGATGAGGGGAGAACTCAATGGACTGTCTTGATTACCTATGTGTGATAATCACCTATGGGTGCTGTAGCAGTGGGAGGGTTACTATGACCACACCTGCGGGAGGTAGGATTTCTAAACTGTCAAAGCACTAGCAAGGATGTAATATAATGGAACTTCAATAAAAATTTTGAAAAAATTAAAAGAGAATCATAATACAATACTAAGTGATACTTGTCTTGCTAATGAAAACACAGGCCCATATTTTACTCATCTTTGCATCCAGCATGCACACTGTATATATTGTAATATAATGTGTGTATAAACATATGTATAGATTGTGTGTGTGTTTGTTTCTGCATGTGTGTGTTTGTGATTACGCTTTTTCTATTTTTCTTTAATCAATTTGCTTCCCTGATTTTACTAGATCATAGGGTAATTATTAACTGTAATGTATCCCATTCATCAGAATTCTCCATTCTACTTTCCTCATGGTAAAAATAAGCATTCCCAACTAGCAAAGTTGGCTATTTCTCTCCTGGAAATGGATCTTATAAAAATATTCTATGTTATTGTCCTGTATTTTCATAATAATTAGTCTTCCTGTTCATAATATGTCTTAGATAATAAAGTTTTATGATAGCTTCTATTATAATTATGACAAGCTTTAATGTAATCATACACTTGAGAACATTCCTAGATGCCATACACAATTTATTGTATATGACATTTTAATTTGATGCTTAAAGTAAATGTCAATAAAACCATAAGTCCAACATCCTTTAGCATATATTTGATATGAATAGTTATTTTCAGTGGAAGAGATATATATTTGATTTTATATGTGTTTATATATATGGATTAAATATAAATTTATATAATTATAAAATTTTGGATAATATTTGTTATCATTAAGTGTTTATAGTGCCTAACCAACAATACTAAGATAACATTGCATTTTTCTTAGTAGCTAACACTCAATCATAGACTGTATATGTATGCATTTCATTGAATAACTACTGAATAAATTCATGTTTTACATTCTGCCATCATAGTAAACCATTGTTTTTCTCTGAAGGGTATTTTACAAATACATTTATAAACAGTTGCACATTTACTATTTAATAATTCTTTCTCCTTCTATAATATGTGATCGAAAGAGAATACCAATTTTGAAATATTGAATTAGTGGTCTCCTGTTGCTGTCAACCTATAAAGAATGTACAATTTTGTTATATATTAAACTCAATCAATTATATCAGCTAAATATTGCATTACTATTTCTTCTATTTTGTTTTATACCATTAGGTAAGCATTTGTTTCACTATGACTCATACCTAAGGCATGCAAATCTCTAAAGTTAAGTCAGCTGTTAGGCTTAGGTATTATTTGTCTTATATGTGGGAAAGTAGGAAAAAAATACTGCCTTTAATCAAGATAAATCAGAGTTAATATATACCCAGTACAGTCCTTTCTGCCTTATGTCAGCTCAAGTCATGTTCTGTCACTGGCACTGAGCAAGCCTTACAGGACAGCATTCATCAGAGCTGTCTACTCAGCATCTAAAGGTGTACGAGCACGATCAGCAATCACCTGAAAAATATATTTCTTTATTTCAAATCCTAGATTATTGTAATATAAAATAGTATTTTGAGGTAGAATTCTATGGAACCCCCAAAGAGTTTAGCAAATCTATTGTTATTTATAAGGATTATAACACAACACTACCTTCTTGCATTAAACATGTCTTGTCACTGATGTGCTTCTATAACTTATACTTTCCATGAATTACATAGCCCTAGATGTCCCCTCTGGCCTTTTCATATAATGCATCTAATTCTCAAATTATTCAATTCCCTTTTCTTTTTATGGACTCAGTAACCTATGGGGAGAAAAATAATTGCCAACCAGTCCATTGTGAAATACTAAAAGATCAGCTATAAAAAGCTGCTAAATTTCTAAGAATATTTAAGGTACTAAATTCTGTTATTGCCAACTATCCAAATGCTGAAAGTACTACAAGTAGTTAATCATTATTCCAGCAATCCAAATGATAAGTAATCAATGGACATTTTATTCTAAATTTGCAAATTTTCATTAAGTTGTAAAAATCCTTTAGGAACACACTTTCTCACTCATATTTGTTCTCACTTCTATTAAACTTCTATTATCTCATAAATGAAAGGGGAATGATTTTTAAACTCTTTTAATCTACATTTTTCATCTAGGGAGACAATAATAAAATTTATTGAAAACATTTAACCTTGTCCAAATCTCTCACTTTCTGTAAATCTCAGTAACTTTATCAGCAAAATTAGCAATTTTAAGTAAGTTATCTCTAATGCCCTTTCCAACTTGGAAATTCTTAAACATCCTTTTATTTTCAAGTAAGTCTGAATATCTTTCAAATCCTCTTATAAGGAAATGGTTGGATGTTTGACTACATTCTTTTTGTGATGTCTGACCCTGTGTCCAAGTTTTTCATTTCCTTTTAGAATTCACAAGTCTTGGAGTCACCCCTGTAGACTGGCCAGCTGAACTAGTCTCTACCATCACGAGCTATGACTAACAATGTCCCAATGCCCCAGGATCATCCTACACTTCCCACTTCTTGAGAGCTGACTCGTGCATTGAAAAGTGTATTTTCTACAGTCTGACACATTGATTGAGGGAGAAGACATTAGTGAATGCAGACACTGATGACGTACAATCATCATAATTTTAACTTTCCAAATAAAATATCTCTAACTTTATTGTTCAGTCATTTGGGATAGTTATACTGCCTTTTATTCAATATATTGAAGGAAGCATGATGTAAGGAAGGATAATTGTTATAGATGAGTGAATCTCAGATCACTATCACTGATTCTTCCAAGGCACTCTTGGTTTATGTCTTTCATAGATCAGTTGGTACCAGGTATTTATTTATGTGTCTTTTCATTACTGAAAGCGTCCCTCATTAACAAAGTAAATGATTCTCTATTACTTCATTTATATACAATTATGCTTAAAATTCTGGGGAGTCATCAAACAGACTAAGATTACAAAATTAAGCGCTCAGTAAAATACATATCAAAAGGAATTCCTATTTTTATTGGTCATCATAATAAATATAAAATGTCATAGAAATCAATTTTCTTATATTTCATGTCAGTGCATATATGGTACTGTGTTACTTATGTGCTGAAAAACAAAACAAAACAAAAAACACAGATTTTTAACTATAAGTAGCTGAAATGCAGAAGGGAACAGAACCTTAACAAGAAAACAATGAACCAATTGAAGAACCAGCAAACAAATTAACTAAGCCATTTTCCTTGAAGGTTGGAAAAGAATTGTTCAGAGTTCTTTCTTATTTTTGTCGTGTATCCTGAAATAAAAAGGGAAGCTGCATGTCCTTATTAACAGTGATATTCTGTCAAACAAATCACTTGTTCGTTTAGGCAAAATTGTAGAGAAGGTCATTTCTAAATATGTCCTAAAAATTCAGTCTTACCTTGGCTTCATGGCCAAAAAAGTCCATAACATTTTTCTCTGGCAATTAAAAATATTGGGAAAAAATGTAAATACCTATGGTCTTCAAGTTGCATACTGTACATGAGTCTCGGGAAAGTTTGGGGTAAAACAAATGAATTCAAAGAAAAAAAATAAAATTACCATCTCTCCATATGCATTTTTTTTTTTTTTAGCAAACATTTTCAGTTGGATAAGCTACTGTGTAGGCTTACTGAAACTTATCTTCCCACATGCATTTCAACAGACATTAATCGTTTCAATGCTAATAGAGGATGCGTATTTTTCAGATTGATCAATTTACTGACTGATAATCTAATGTTGAACACTATTTCCTTCCTTGCAAAATTGTTTCCTGTGGACATCTATAGTCTCTAATAGCTAATCTTCTTGAACAGCTACATTTGCCTAATTAAGTAAACCTCTCCATGCAGAGTCAGTTTTATCAAAGCACAATTTAAAAAATAATCTAGTGCTGTTTTATTTTATATGATATTTGAATTTTCTTCACCAAGTACATATAACATATATTTAAAGTAGACATTATTAAATCTATGATACATTTTTCCACAGGAAATATCCAGTTAACAAAAATTTTATCTGTGGGATTCTCAGTGAAAAAAACACAAAACAACAGCGTGCAAGCCACTGCACATAGTTTAGATTTTTTTCAGACACTGACCAATGAAAAAACTAAAATAATTGAAATGTTAACTCCTGGGAAAATGGTAACATAAAACCCCTCTCACAAAATGCCTAAATGCAGTCCTAGTTTAGAATTCAAACATCAACAAGAACTCAGAGCAAAAATCCTATGCAAGTTATTCTCTAACAGAACCGCATGTACTTTGTAACACAAATAGCCTAGGGCATGAGGTGCTTTGAACATTTTCATGCTGACACATGTACTTCACACTTCCTCTGTTGACATTCAGCATAAGAATATGTGTCGCAGATTAAAAAGAGGCATTTGTATAAGTGCTAGAGAGAGAAGTAGGGATAACTAATGAGAGGAAAGTTCCAATTACATCCAATCTATTTTTCTTATTTCACCCATTATTAATCCTCTATCTACTTTGTTTGCTGAGATCTGGCTGAATCTAAATGCCCTGATATTTTGCAATCTCAATATCCTGCTCCACTGATATCTCATTAGAATCTATTTCCCCATTCTCCCATTCATCAAAATGAGATAGTCTAGTTTACAGGTTTTCAACCTGAGGACACCCCCAGACTTTGATTCAGTGCAGTCCTCACACCAACACAGAATAAGCCAGCTGGCCCCAGCACCCCAAGACCTATCCTTTCCATGCCTTTACGTTGATCATTTTCACCCCAGAAGTTCTTGATTATAGAGTAAACATATAGTAATGATATAACATGATTATATTATTATTAATTATGCACCTGCGTGAAGTTTTCTGAAAATTATAAGAGAATGAGTCTTATATAGATATATGTACTTTGAGGACAGGAATCAGAAATATTTCAGAGTAGGAGATAGCCTAGTGAATCAGGGTTAACCTAAGAAGGGAACTCTACAGAATGAATGAGAATACTAGTGCTTTTAAAGAAAGATATGAAAAAAAGAAGTAGAAGGTAGCAGTGACATATTTGTTACCTTGGTATAGTATGAGAGGCTATTAAATGTTTTTATACTGTTCACAGATGTTACTTATAGTTGTAGTCATTTGAGGAAACAAATTCTAAATTCATAATAAAAATAGGCATTAGCTGTAAGAGAGAACTTTACAGTTCCTACATGACTTCATTTTCACTGTCTTGTAGAAAAGAAAACAACAAGGGATTATGGTTTTTATCGAAGATTTCAAATAGCCTATCTCAAGAGATGTAGTCTCATGTTCTGTGAATTATCATATTGAAATTAAGGGGATGAAATTATTGTTTCAGGTAAATGACAGATTTTTAAGATGAGTATCAGCCATAAGGCTCAGAAACATTAAATGATGTCAAGTTTCTCATTATTGTAACATCAGACTAATGAAAGGGAGAGGAGAGTTGAGAACAGAGCAATGGCAGATCAGGGGGGTCTTTATGTGGATCATTATAAGTATTGAAACAAATTGAAATAAGATGAAAAGATCTTTCATTACTGTTTTAATAGCATAATGTGTAGGTATGACAAGTAAAACATTATGGTGTAGGGAATTTATATATGAAATAATTTCCAGTATGGATTATATAAAGAAGTACTAAAATCACAGGAAAGGTTAGAATAATTATTTAGCATATAATTTGAAAATGTTTCACTAAATGTGAGGGGGTTTTAGCTAAGTGTATGCATTAACACAGGAATGCCAAAAGAAAAGAATGCAAGTCACTGAATTAAACAAGTGCTTCCAAAAGACCATAAATACAGTGTGATGATAAGCTAAATTCAGTGAAAAGTATATTGAACATATTTATTTCAGTTCATAATCAGTTAAAAAAAAACATTTTTGGCAATCAATATGCAGAGCTGTAAAAGGACTAACAAATTATTCTGATTGAAATGCTTCTTATAAAATACCAGACAGGGGCCTTTCTGGTGATGTAAGGGGTTAAGTTTCAGCACTATGAAGCTATCCACAGCCACTGCAGCACCTAGTTCGATCCCTAGCCAGGGAGCTGACCCACATGGCACAGCAGACCTCTCCTCTCTCGCCCACTGCTCCCCTTAGCAGTATATTTCAGTCAATCTGCCTGTTCTGCGCCTCACTCCGTCTCTGGTGAACCCCCTGACCACCCCCAAACCTCTAGCCTACACCTCAGCTCCTGTATGCGCAAATAAATAAATCTTTAAAAAAATAAAATAAAATCCCCAAAAGATAGGACTAAAGCAATCGGGAGTGCTCTTAGATTGGCCATGTAGATGGTATTATTGAATAAAGACTTTGGGTCTACTGACAAGCATTTGCATGCAAGAACTTCTCTATGAATTACCAAAAGATATAAGCTGGGTATTATAAATTATATTACATGTTATATACCTGTATTGAGTGTCATCAGAAAGCTTGTTTGTTTCAAAGGACTTATTTGGATATTTTACTCTTGCATCTCTTATGGTTTGTTCTGGCTATTTTTTTTTTCCCATAGAATACGTATTCTTCAAGTATCTATGTTCAAAGAATCTATCCTGTGCCCTTTATCAAGCACAGTTCCTTACATCTGCAGATTTATCAATAGGTTGAAAACATTCTATAACAATCTTCTTAATTAGTGTTAATCTGTAATTGAATAATTCTGTAATTATTAAATTGATAGTGTTGTTTAAGATTATACCCTTATCTCCCTGCTTTCTTGGTCTTAAACCTAGGATTACCAGTTTGTGAGGCATTTTGCTTTAAGTATTAGTTGTGAAATGTTTTAAACATTGCACTCATTCTAATATAACATTTCATAAAACATATTTGATTCTCATTTGGGTTTCACAATTAATGTGATTTTAAGTCTATTTTATGTGTTGAATATTTTGAATTAGGTTGCTCAGCAGTTTGATTAATTAATATCATTATGGCATCTGAAAATATTTCATGCCTATAAGTTTTTTAGATTGAGGAATACAAATCAACTTTTATATAATACTTCTGAAATAGCCTGATTAGTAACTTAAACTTTAAGATTTACTATTATATTTCATTTCCAAATTGTAGATTAAAATTGTTTTCATTAGAAGCAGATCTAGGCCCTCTCTGGTGGCTCAACGGGTTGAGCACAGCACTATGAAGCGATCCAGAGCCACTGCAGCATGAGTTCAATACCCATCCAGGGAGATTCCCACCTGGTGCAGCGGACCTCTCCTGCCTCGACCCGCTGCTCCCCTCAACAGTGGATTTCAGTTGATCATCCTGTTCTGCTGCCACTCTGTCTCTGGTGAATCCTCTCACCCCCCACACCTCTGGCTTACACCCCAGTTTGTATGCATAAATAAATAAATCTTTAAAAAAAGAATAGTAGATCTATATAAATAGAATTAAATCTATGGCAATATATAATGTTTAGGGGATTGCAATAGTGTTATGTGCCAGCTTGACTAGTTTATAGTCCAATTTCAATAAAACTCAAATCTGGATGTTGTGATGTATTTTGTAGACATAACTTACATTTATAATCACTTCACCACAAGTAGATTATTCTTGATAATCTGGTAGGGCCTGACTCAAACAGTGAAAGACTGTTAAGAGCATAATTAAGGATTACCTGAAGAAGAGATTCTGCCTGTAAACTACAGCATCAGTTCCCACCAAAATTTGCAACTGTCCTTTCTGATAACCTGCCACATGAATTTTGAATTTGCCTTATCAGTTCCAAATTAAACCATCTATGTCACTCTCTCTCTCCTCCTTGCTCTGGGATGTGTGTGCTAAAACCCTACTTATATAAGTCTACTGGCTTTCATTGTTCTATGATATAATACAATATGATATGCTGTACATATATACTTCATACACACACACTGCATATATACATTCATATTTCCTTCTTTCATCCTTTAGAATATTTGAAAATGATTCTATTGATAATTTTAATGTAAACATTAAGAAACAGTATTAAAGTTTTAATATTAGTTATTGTATTAAAATAAAATAGAAAAATACAAATGTTACCCATCAAAATAATTTTCTAAGTTCATTGCTCATTTTTCAAATTAAAAATCTTTTTCTCACACTAAAATGTTTAATTGTTAATTATTTACATATAGATACATATATTATGGCTTTTTCCTGCCTTTTAATTGAAGTAGCAGTGCATTATAAATCAGTATATAAGCTTTAGGTGTGCATCATTGAGAATAAGCACATGTATATATTACATTAAGTTCATCATTAAACAGTCAGTTTTATCTTTTATCATACCCTATTCCTCTTTCACTCTGGTAACAACTAATTGGTCTGAAATCCAAAAGACTATTTTTGTTTTACTTTTTGCCTGTTTTCTTTATACAACACATATGTTTTTCTCTGCCTGATTTAATTTACTAAGTAAAATATACTCTATTCATGTGTATACTACATCCATGTGTTCAAATGGCAGGGTTTAATCTTTTCTATGGCTGTGTAATATTCCTGTGTGTGTGTGTGTGTGTGTGTGTGTGTGTGTGTGTGTGTGTGTATCACACCTCTTTACCCATTCATCTTTCAATGTGCCTCAGGGTAGTTTCAAGTTCTTGCCTCATCTTTTGAGTAATTTCCCTACTGGTTTCCATGATGGTTGAACCAATTTACACTCTCACCAACAGTTTATAAGGATTCCTTTTTCTCCACATCCTCTCCAACACCATTAACAGCAAAGTTCATGAGAAGGACAAAATGCTGTTTTCTACTATAGTACACTCTCTTGTGACAAAGGTTACATACACTTAGTCTCCTCAACTGAAATAAATATAAAGGACACACAATCAAAACCTGTCCCCATGTTCCTAAATGTGGAAAGCTAATTTGAAAGCTAAAAAAAAAAAAACGTTTCCAATATCATTTTGAAGGTACGAATGTCTTATAGTAGAAATTGAAAAAGTTAATTTATTATTTTACTGTAAAATTTTCTAGCCATCAATAATATCTAGATGAAATGCAAAAGCAGAAAGGGTTGAAGCAGGGCATGTGTGACACATTTTGATTGAATAAGAATGTCACCTTCTCTCTTTCATGTTAGTACAGTAAATTCTTCATTTCAGCATTTCTCAATCTGAACAAGAAAGTTAATGCCATCTCTTCAGGTATTTATGTAAAAGAAAGAATACTTCCCTAAAGGGCTCAAGTTAGTGTAAACTAGCTTTCAACCAGAAAATAATATATGATATTCATGCAATGAAAAGTTCTCAATTCAGAACACTTTTTAGTGTCTCTGACCTGCTCTTGAATTTGAAATGTCTATTTTGCAACAGCTTTTACTTTGAAGAAGGATAAAGGAATCTTCCTCTAAAATGCAAAATCCCATTGGAAAATTACTATTTTATTTATTCATAATTTATTTTCTTAAGAAGTTAAGCATTTTGAAGAGCTAACACTGATTTACTAATGGATAAAAGTGAAATTATTGGGGTTAGAAAAGCTGAAAATTATTCAAGATCTGAGAGTATAAAATAAGAAAGGAGAAACTGGAAATTATATTGGCCTCCATGTTGGTAAAATTCATCAAGCTTGAAAAATTGTAAGAAAAAATAAATTAGAAGAAAATATAAATGAAAGTCAGGAAAGATTATGTTTCTTTCTTGTGTCTCTAGCTTTTTCTTTTTCTCAACTGTAAAATACTTCATAGAGTTCATATTTTCACCTTTTTTTTTCTCAGCTAAGTGACTCTGAGCCATAATAATGGGCTAGATATTCATTAAACAAACAAACCAACCAATTTTGGGTAGGTATCTCAGAGGAAACAGGCGATACATCTCATTTCCCAGTGCCTTTATTTTTGTACTCTGTATAACCTTAGCTCCTTCCCCCATGCCAACTATGAATGTTAATTAATATTCTTTTCTCTCTAGTTTTTGGATATTGACTGAATTTTCATCCCAACTGAAAAAGGGATCACTAAAAAGTGAGTGTTTGGGAGGAGGGTACATTTTAAAGAAAGTAGGCAAGTTCCATTTAATAATAGTCACCAACTCTTTCACATTAACTCATATATTTCTCCTCATCAGAATTCTACACATAGGCAATAATTTTATTCACGTATTGGGGATGAAAGTTAAAGAACAAAGTTTTGCTGCAACATGCCAATGGTCATACAGGCGGAACGTTAAAGTGCCCTTTGAACCAAGGTGATCTATAATCTAATCCACTATACCCTGTCTCTGTGAAATCTCTACAGTTGAGAAAAACAAAGAAACTGACTAGAGTCACAAATAAGTGAGACTATTGATGCCTGTTCTGTCATAACAACTGAAGAACAGCCTCTGATTTTCTTTTTTTTTTTAAAGATTTATTTATTTATACATACAAGCTGGGGTACAGGCCAGAGGCGTGGGGTGGTGAGAGGGTTCACCAGAGACAGAGTAGGGAGCAGAACAGGCAGATCAGAAACACACTGCTGAGGGGAGCAGCGGGCAAGGCAGGAGAGGTCTGCTGCACCATGTGGGATTCTCCCCGGCTGGGCATCAAACTCCCATCCCTCTGCACTGCCAACAGCTCCACAGCGCAGTGCTCAACTGCTGCGCCACCAGGGAGGCCCAGCCTCTGATTTTCTTTCTTTGCTTCACTGTTGAGACACAAAGCTGGCCCTATCATGACAATTGTGGTAATAAAAACAACAACAAGAAAACCAGAAACAAAGTACTGGAGGATATTGATAGGGAGCTAAACTTGCAGCTAGAGCTTATTTACAGACAAGCGGGATTACTACGCCTGTTATAACTGCTGGTTCCTTTATTTAAACTATTGTGCCTTCTTTTATTTAAGGCAGTTATAAATCTTTTGTATTTGTTATACACACAAAAAGTCAGACAGCATTGATCAGAATGGGAAGGAATAGATCAAATAATAAAAGAATTAAAACCATTAGCAGGTAGGAAGGAGTAGACAGGATGCTCTTGTAGGGAACAACAAAGTCCCTGTGAGCTACCTCAGCCATAAACATTACAGGCTGTGTGTGAAGGTCTATATTTTGGGGTATGAGTAAATTGCTGGGTTGTTTTGGATCAAGTCAGGATACACAGGGAGTGGAAAGAGTTTACTAGGAAAATATGGAGTCAGTATAAGGAAAAATTTCAGACTTTTGTAGGTGTGATGTATGAAAAAGCACTGAGTAGCTGAAAACCATAGCATAGGTTGAAAACTGGGATTTTGAGGAATATCCCACTCTGGGAGATGTATTTAATTTTGTCATTCTCTGTTGTCCCTCCACAACACCAAAACAATTACACCTCATTCATAATTTTAGCTATGTGGATTCTATTTCATGACAACCATAAATAGATAAAGTCCATCTTTCCTATAGAACTAAATATGAATGACAGTTGGGGACAAAGGAGATACTCAATATTTGCAAAAACAATTTAGCATAATCTTTGTATTTTTATATCTAATGAAAACCTGAAATTGACACTGTCTGATATATCTGGTAAAAACAAAACCAACTAAACAAATGGAGCGTGTCTAATGAATTTCTGAAACTCAAATGAAAGAGTAGACTTCAATTCATACATGTATTTGTGCATATCATGTAAAAATGATTAAATTTTTCAAAAGTATTCGTCAGATTGATCACATTATATATAAACTTTGGCCATTTTTTAAGCTGTGTGTGTGTTTGTGTGTGTGTGTGTGTGTGTGTGTGTGTGTTGCAGGGTGGGGGGTTAGTATGTCACCTAGAAAAAAAATCTTTTTCTTTCTGTAGAGGACATATCTAGTTCTTTGCCACAATCCTTTGCCTTCACTTGACTCTAGTTTTTACTCACTGCTGTGGCAATCAGTTGCCTTGGGTGTAACTTGACAGCTCTTCACTGGGACCAAACTGCATAGCACTTACTTTTCCCGCCTAGGTTCCTTTGGGAACAGGGAACCCCTACAGCACTCAGCTCTGATGAGGGTCATTCTGATGAGGGCACTAACTTGGAATTGCAAGGGTCAACAAAGCCTAGGACAATTATTAACATAAAGAAAAGTGTGCATATTTTGTCACCCTTGCTGCAAGGGCCTTAGTCAGCCTTGTCTTTTGTATAGCTCCCCACGGGTAGCCAACAGACGTGATGTGCAATTGTTCAAGTAGGTAAAGCAGACCGACAGCATAAACTTAGGTTGACTTTTCAACCTCTCCTATTTTACCTTTCCAAAACACTCGCTATTGTTCTTTAAGATTTCTTCCTAAAATAAACCACTTGCATGCAGACCTTTGCCTTAGGTTCTGCTTGTGGCAAGAAGTTAAACTAAGAAACATTTTCTAATCCAGAGTCTTTCTAACTAAGTTTTGTAGGAATAACATAATTTTTTAATGAAAATAATAATTTTATTTATGAAACATTGCTAGTACTAATAAAAACCTTGTATAAAAGCTATTTAACTCTGCCTTACTGAGAGGTTGAAAATACCTTTTTCAATATGTAATGAAATGTCTATTTGTTCATTTGATCCTATTGTGAATCTATTTTTTCAAAATTATATGACAATTATAAGAAGGTAATTATTTTATTCTGTTCTTACATGACTTTTTGATTATCTTTGAAAAGATAGTAGTGACAATTATGAATGAGGTAATTGCCATTATTAAAAGGACCTCAGAACAGATGGGATCTCCCATCCTTTTTCCTCCACGTGAGGAAACAATTAGAAGATGGCATTCTGCACCCCAGAAGATGGTGCTTTCTAGAACTTGATACCTTGTTGTAGGGTCCAGATCCAGAAATGTGAGGAATAAATTTCTGCTCTTTATTTAGCACCAAGTTGCTTTAGCAAGCTGAATTAACTAGGAAATGTAGAAAATTATTTATATTTCAAAGTGTTTTTTAATCTAGATTTTTTTTAAATCAGAAAATATACTGAAAGCTTGGAATAGATGAAAATTTGTGCATTAAAAGTATAAAATTGGGTAATATTTCACATAAGTATATTTTTAAGAACTCATATTGTCCTACATAATTTAATGTTTTCTATATTTTATTAATTTATTCAACTAATAAATATCTACTATTTTCATACTTTATAAAAGCCACTATTATAGGTATTGTAATATACCTGCTGTTTCACCTGTTTATTTTTCTCAAATGCACAGCACTCATTGTGTGGGTGTACACTTTTTCTCAACCATATTATTGTGCTTGAAATTAATTTTTTTCCCAAAGAATTACTTATGCATACAAGCTGGATTACAGGCCAGAGGTGTGGGGTGGCAAGAGGATTCACCAGAGACAGAATGGGGAGCAGAACAGGCAGATCAACAGAAATACACTGATGAGGGGAGCAGTGGGTGAGGCAGAAGAGGTCTTCTGCACCATGTGGGAATCTCCCCGGCGGCAGGGCATGGAACTCACGTTGCACTGCCCACAGCTCCACAGCGCAGCGTCTCTCTGCTGTGCCACCAGGGAGGCCAGCTTGAGATTTATTGTGAAAATATTTGTTGTTCATCTAGTTGTGTCCAGAGTACTAATGCTTTTTTTTTTTTCTATTTGAAATTATCTAGAGTGACACATGCTTTGGGATAATTGGATTCATCTCTGTCATGGAGGAATAACTTTGTTTCCCATTGGGACCTTAATTAAAATAGCTAGAAAAAATTAAATGTCTCATGGAAAAAAGATGTCACATCATAAAAAATATTTCATATGCACCATATTTAATCTTCCCTAATAAGCAAACCTTGAACACTTTGAATAAATCTTCATATTAAAATACACTTCAAATATTTCACTTATATTTAGTGAGTTCAAATATATTACTCATAAGAATAACATAAAATAGATAACAACTTTCATGGGAAAAATTAATATTGTATTACATTATCTAATAATATCACCATATTAAAATATTATAAATAAGTAATATATATTAGTAAAATATTATTTCTTCTCCCTCTATTTTGTATTTTTGCTAGTAGTTGATGAAAAATTGATGAATGGTTTTATACATATATAAATATATGAGTATTTATATAAATATATATAAATTGTATACACACGTGTGTGTGTGTGTGTGTGTGTGTGTGTGTGTGTGTACATACTCATTGTGGTCTTACTAACTGCTGATGAATAACTTCAACCATATATACATACATTCATTTATACAAATATATGCTCATTATTCATATCAAATCACATATTTTATAGGACATTTGTCTTTTTTCAGTAGTAGAAGCTCAGTGATTATAATGTTAGTAATTCATTATCTAATTATTTTATAAAACCATGACAAACTTTAGGGACTATTGTGGTCATTGAATATTAAAAAGCAGAGAAAGCGAAAAGGGGTTATCATACAAAAGTCTAATTATGATCTTTTAATTTGAATCTGTATTACCGGGAAAAGAGCAAATCAATTGCTCTAAACTTTAGTTCTATCATTATGCAACATCTACTGTGTTAGGTTATAAACTAAATGAAACAATGTTCATGCTGTGTTAGACAAAATAATGGTCCCACAATGATATCTACAATCTAATTCACAAAATCTGTGTATATATTACTATACATAGCAAAGGTAATTGGCATATTAGTGAAGGAAGATTATCCTGAAATATTTAAGTGGTTCAAGTATAATTAGAAATTACCTTCTAAAGAGAGGTGATAAGGGAAACAGTGACTGGAGTGATGAACCAAGTAATATAGACAGTCCCCAGAAACTAGAAAAGGAAAGAAACAGTGCCATCTCTTTATAAGGCACAGAACTTTTCTATAAGATTAGTTATTAGTTCCATAAGATTTGGACTTCTGACCTCTAGAAGTGTAAAAGGATAAACTTGTACTGTTGTCATTCACTAAATATATTGTCATTATATAGTAAAAGTAAACTAATAGTTTACAATAGTAAAAGTAAACTAATACAGCATCTGGCACGTAGTATCAGATAAATATGAATAATTCAGTCAGAATACTTTATGTTTAGTATTTTTTTCTTTTGTCTCAGTAGCAATGACTTAATGAGAGACAGTGAAGTGAATTGACTTGAGAGTAAGAGACACATCTAAATCTAGAAATCTCTATTGTTTGACAAAAATTGGATTAATTAGACTATGCATAAAATACTTCTCATTTATACAAAGTGGTTTACTAATATGAGCCTTGAAGTATTAAAGTACTTAGAATATAATTCATGAAGGCATTTAATCAGGAGATCTTGCCCAATGATAGCAGTAGTATATAATTTTTTGTTTAATTTTGTTTACTGCTGAGGTAATGTTGGCCTAAATCATTGTTTGAATTTTGGGAGTACAGGATGCCATCCTCAAGTGTTATTTACCACAGTGCACCCATCACCAAAAGTACCCATAATCCACCTCCTTAGTCCTTTGTGCTACCTTCTCACTTTGTTCTCCCCTCTGCTCTCCCTTCTGGATTCACCAGTTCTATAATCAATTTTCAAGAGTTAATGTTTCAGTTTGACTTTATCTAAAATTCAGTTTCAAATAAATAGTAATTGATAAAGCCTCTGACTTTCTTTTAATGCAAACACACTGAGTTTCCATATTCCTTTGGATCGTCAGTTCCTATTCTAAAGATTGTTAGCTGGTATTAAGTATGTGTGTATTGAATGGAATTAGTTAAGTTTTTCTTTTGCCATTCTAAAAAAAAAAAACTATTTTGAAATGAGCAGTTCTTGGATTTTGAAGCAATCACTTTAATAATTTAAAAGTAATTGCTGTGAAATCAATTTTGTTCAGTTAAATAATATTTTTAACCAGAATACATGGATTTGAATCCTGATTTCATCTCTTCATATGCATTATCCATCTGAAATTAGAAAAAGTACAATACCTTTTGCTTACTTTATGTTCTTTAAAAGAAGGATAAAATTATTTTATATCAAGTTTTTATAATTAAATGAGCAAATTCATATAGTGCATTGAATGTTATTTTTGATATTTATATGAGTTTCTGTCTTTTATGCATTGAACACAGATATATTTTTATTATTTCACATCATGAGGGTTTACAAAGAGGATATAAAAGTGCCAATAATAAATCTGAGTATTCCCCAAATCTCAGGGATGCTTTAAGAAGCTGAAGATATAAAATTCTAATGCAGCTCTGAATATCACTTTTTACCAAAACTTAAATTCTTTTGCTGAAAATGATATGATGCTAATCCTCTGCTTCAGGTGTTTTCCATCTTTCCTATACATTAGAATTACTTTAGGAGATTACAAGAAACATGATGATACCTAAGTCACACCCCAAATTGAAGAACCCCTGGATACCTGAAAGTGGGAAATAGGTATCATATTTTTAAGAATCTCCAGAACAATACAAACAACTTCTCTTGGGATCAATCCAGTCATAGCCTTCAGAACCAGTTTGAAACAGTTTGAACTGGTTTGATCTTGTCAGTATTGGTTAGAACTGGCTTGAGCTGCTTCAAAAGCTTTCATGTGGTCAAAAGTGGTTTGAACTGGTTTATCTCTAAGAAACAATAAGAATGGCCCTTATCCTGTCAAAATCTCATGAAAACCAGTTTGAACTGGCTTTATCCAGTGACAACCAACCAATAAGAATGCCTTTTAGACAGTAAAACCAGTTAGAACCAGTTTGTACAAGTTTGAGCAGCTATAAGCTGTTCTGATTAGTTGTGACTGGATATAACCAGTCCAAACCAGTTCTAACTGGTTCAAACCCATTTTGACTGGTTCAAAACAATTCAAACCCCTTCAGATAAAAAAGGTTCCAATTGGTTGTCAATCCATATAACTACTTCAAACTTTCTGAATGGTTCACTTTTGACTGCGTAAAATCATTTAAGGTAGCTAAAACCTGTTCAGAACAGTTCTGATTGCTTTTTACTGAGGAAAAGCAATTCTAATTCTTTCTGACTATATAAAACCTGTTCAAATTGCTTCAAACTAGTTCTGACCTAATGAAGCCAGTTCTTACCAGTTGTGACTAGACCAAACTGGCTCAAACTGGTCCTAAACAGTTTTGAATGGATAAAAGCCATTCTTTTTGGTTGTGATTGAATATAACTATTTCAAACTACATCTGAATAGATAATAATAAATACATTCCCTTCCAAGGTTTCCGGGATGATTTATAGTTTTCAACTACTCATGTTTAGTTGTCTTAAGAACTTGGTGTTACATGGCCAATTTTTATATATTTTTTTTTTTTTTTGCTTTCAACAAAATGAAATAGTTCTCAGCAAAATAACCTTTAATTCCAAATCTTGAAGGTATATACTTAGCTTAAAGGTTCTAAACCAGTCATTGAAAATGTCTTTCTACACTAAGCATAAGGCATTACCTACACTATGACTTGGTAACTCATGGATAAGATACGGGGGCTTGATCCAATTAGCTGACCCAAAGGGGAAGGATATATTTCTTACAGCTATTTTTAAAGACAGCTTTGTGGAATAAAATCATGTTTATATAGAGAGTGACTATAAGACAGGGTGACTGATCTGTTTCCTGTCCAACACCAGAGTGAACTGCCATCTATTAAATAACATCAAAAATTTCTGAAATATTCTAAGATGTTTATTTTGATTTTATAGAATTAAAAGATTTAAAAAAATCATCAACATTTTGAAAAATAGGAAGTTTGCTGTAAGAACATTTAAAGAAGCACCAATGAAAAACTACCACACTCTGAATGTGTTATGTATCACTACACGTGCTCTTCATTCCCCATGATTTATGTGTGCTGTCATATCTCTCTGTGTCACACACACACACTATTTAGAAATTCTCTCTTTAGATATAGATTTTAATGAAGATCAAGAATATTTTTCTAGATGTGGTCTATAGAAAGGATTTTTAAATTATTTCATTCAGATTTTTTTCAATTGATATACACAGTCACCATTTTCATATTTTGTTCATATACATCAAAGTATTATTAAACTTTCTTTCTTATGTGATCACCCAAATTCCATATTGAAGTGAGACTAGTCCTGACCTAAGAGTGATCTTTGATACAATAACTAAAAGTGCTGTAAAAAGTCATTGGGTGAAATACCTGCTAACAATTTTCAGCAAGGACAATTTTGTTTAATTGAGTGCCAATAATTTTATCAGGATTATTGAATTTGGGGGAAAAATAATGATGTGGATTATAGAAGAGGAGTGTTGTAAAATTACCTACTAAAGCTTTTTATTTCTTTGCTTTTCCTGAAGAGCTGTCAAAAGAAAACTGTTATTCCTTCTCTGTCCTATTAGCAGTGTTTTACACATTGGACAAGAGTACTCAGACATCTGTCATCATAGATGACATTGTTCTTATCTTTCCATTTTTATTACCTTAAAATATAAGTTGAGAAAAAGAGAACATGTGTAGAAGGGGGAGTAAATAAATGAAAAAAATAGGATAAATAGTTTCTGAATTAATGAGCTTTAATGACTTATCCTAAAGTTACACTACAAATATTTACAGCTATAAGCTGATATGAAATTTAAAATCAAATTTTGGGCAAATGTGCTGAAACAAATGTCATTGGATCAATATTCTAACAGGTTAGTTCTAAAATTTTCCTAATTACCTTAAGTATTTTTAGAGTTTTATGACAAAAATTATCTGTTTGAATTTTTTCCTCCTTTGTTTGAAAATAGGCAAAAATGGATGAAGAGTGGAAAGCTAGCTATGAAAGATGATCAAAGGAAACCAAAAGTTTGGGTTACAAATAGAATGAACAGGAATATTGTTTCTGCTCCGAATTTTAGCTTTTGTTAGCAACTTCCTCCTAATCATAAGCTCTCTTCGATATATACTAATTTCTTTTAATTAAGGCAACACTGTTTTACAGCACTGCATATGATTCACAAGTATAGATCACATCTCTTCATATGTGTGTTTCCATACAACACCCTTAACCAAGAATCACCCCCCCCCCCCCACCCCGCCAACTTTCTTTATCTGGCTAACATTACCAATGTGTATCCATGCTGGGAACTATTGTAACCATACTCTCAAAGAATTAACCATTGCTTTCCCTCCCTTTACAGCATCATCCTAACATAAATACTTAAAACATTAAAACATTGTTTCTATTTCTTCCAAGACACTACTGATTTTATTTGATTAATTAATCAGTTCTCTTAGCAACAGCTACTTTTTGAGTACCAATAAGGCAATAAATGTAATTTTGACACTTGTATTTACTAGATAAATATTTTTCATTTGATCCCTAACTTGGAGTTTTGGCTAAGATAGAAATAAGCAAGTACAGGGCCTCCCTGGTGGCACAGTGGTTGAGCACTGTGCTGTGGAGCTGCCAGCAGTGCACAATGCAAGTTCAACACACAGCTGGGGAGAATCTCACATGGTGCGGCAGACCTCTCCTGCTTCGCCCGCTGCTCCCCTCAGCAGTGTATTTCTGATTTGCCTGTGCTGCTCCCCACTCTGTCTCTGGTGAACCCTCTCGCCACCCGCCCCCCCCCCCCCCCCCCCCCCCCCCCCCCCCGCCTCTGGCCTGTACCCCAGCTTGTATGTATAAATAAATAAATCTTAAAATAAAAAAAAAAGAAATAAGAACAACAAGATGGTAACAGTGGGAAAAACTGTGCTTGGTCACTGAGGATTTATGAAACCCATTAATAATACCAACAGGTCTTTCCTTACTCAACTGTGGAAGCAAGTCGATGATATTATTCTCACTAATGTTTATCAAGAGTCAAGGGTTCATTTCCCACTCATTTTTTTTTCTCTAAATAGCTAACTAAGAAAGTAGTGGGGAAGAGAATTGTTCCATTATATATAGGCGGCGGCTTCTACAATACGTATGTGAAATATGACAAAATATGCTAAATATGACAAAAATCTAGAATGGGGGCCTCCCTGGTGGCAGAGCAGGTTAAGAGCAACACTGTGGAGCTGTCGGCAGGGGCGGCTCCAGTTTGATGCCTGGTGGGAGAGATTCCCACATGGCGCAGCAGACCTCTCCTGCCTCACCTGCTGCTCCCCTCGGCAGTGCATTTCGGTCAATCTGCCTGTTCTGCTCCCCACTCTGTCTCTAGTGAACCCTCTTACCTCCCCACACCTCTGGCCTGAACCCCATTTTGTATGCAAAATTCAATAAATCTTAAAAAAAAAATCTAGAATGGAACCAGTCAATGTTAGGGACCTAAATTGAATATGCTAACTTCCCTGCTCTAATTGCTGTGTAAAAGTTTTCTGTGGCTGATCTTGAAACTAGCTGCTTTATATTATAGTCTTAATTCATGCAAATCCAACTGTTCTTTCACTCTTGCAATTATTCAACATAATTAGAAATATTTAGAAATTTAGCCAAGTGTTGCACATTTCCTGAGTAGGTCTTGGCTTTTTGCCAAGTAAAAATTACAAGGTATTGTGCTCTTTAACTCTTCACAAAAGATGCCTTCAAAGACAATGAAGTGTCAATTATCCCTAATTGCTCTTTAGTTTCTCATCTCTCTTAAGCATTTATCATTTTTGACAGATTATTTCTGAATGGAATCTGACTAAAATGAAATAGTGTTCCTATTTTCCCCCTACCTAACAATAGATAACACATAAAAAATCAATTTAGAGCAACAGAATTAACGTGGGATCCTACCCTTTCTTGTGTGTATGTGACCTCTTTATTATAAAATGTTTTCTTGTTTGCTCTCTCAGTAAAATATTATTATTTGAAAATTATAGCAATTTGTTGGAAGTTAAACTAATTAGATATGTAGTTTTCAAACCTTATAGGTTTTCCTATTAGGAATAGTTTTCAAATAAGTATTTAATGGTTTTATATTAGATTTTGGAGGTTATCTATTACAAAGTGCAAAATTTTTAACTTGAATCATGAAAGAAATTCTGGGTAAGGAGAAAAATGTGAGCTGTGTTCCTTTTAAAAATCTGACCTTGGTGAGCTTTTTTAATTAAAAAAAAAATGTGTACACCAAAATTTTAGTGAACCACAATGAATATACATTGTTTCAGTTCTTTATATTGGGATTTGATTACTCTTGACATCAGTAAAATGTTGACTGAATAAATATTTATAAAAATGAACAAACAAGAAAATGATTAATGAAAAATTATACCAGAAAACTTAGACTGTCATGGAAGATTTTATTCAAGACTACTGCAATAGGAAGAGAGGTTGAACTCAACTCAATTGAAAAAAAAAATATATATATATATGGAAGTTTTTACATGCTGACTGATCTACCAGAATACTGGAGAACATTAAGATAGAGCATAGTCTATATAATTAGGCCATCTGTATTTACTAGTAGATGTTTGCGAAGTTAGGTTCCTAGTCTCAAAAGACAGGCAAAATCTTCCCTTCTAATTCAAGGTGCTGACTCCCAACCTACTTGAGAAAGTCATTTCTAGGCTGAAAAATGGGTAAAAAGATAGGAGAGTATTTACATCTCAAAAGTAAAGATAAAAAATATACAATTGAACTTTATCTAAATTAAAGCTTATAATAAAGAGAAGTCAGGGGCTGACGGGAAAGAAAAATATATCTAAATTTTAATTAAGCTGACTGGGGAAATTTAGATTCTCTTCATCAAATTACATTTTCCCTTTTCTGGAGCCTATTTGTAAAGTGTGACTTTCTATACAATAATTGATCTAAGATTTAGAAAAATCTCAACTTTCAACAGTATTTTCTAGAATATACTCATGGTAGGTCAGAATTATGCATTTTTATGTCATAAATGTCATAATCTATTGGTTGCTCAAATGTTTTAAATATAGAGGTATTTATTTCACTGTCCAATGCAGTGCCTCTCTCTAAGTATTTTTCTTCTCATGCAGAGTAATCCTCTTGTAATATCAAATGACCCGAAACATATATGATGATTAGAAACACTATCACCTTTGCATTTCACAATTATTAGAGGAATGGAAATAACAACATTCAAACAATCTATCAGTAGTTTTTAAAGGCATTTGTGATTTCAGAGATTTCTGGCAGATGTGCTGGTTCATTAAGTTTCAATGAGATGTTTAGTAGGCAAATGAAAGTAACTCAATTTAAAACCTCTTGAGCAGAATATATTACTTTCAGTTCACTGGGATAATTATCTATATGTATGTAAAAAGTGGGATAGCTTTCCAAACGCGAATCTATTTTAAATCACTTTAACATAAGGTCTTTAAGTAGTAAAACAAAAACCTGAGTCTCTGTGAACACAAACGTCAATGTTTCTAGTGCATTGACCTAAATATATTCATTATTTCTTGATTCTCTTATTAATATTCCTTTGGAAATTCAAATTTCTGCTGAAATAGGTTCAAAGCACTTTATTGTATCACTAACATAACAAAAATACTTAATGGCTAATATATTTTTTATGTTCAAGATACTATATATTTTGTATATATTAACTCGTTTATCCATACTCTTACAAGGTAGGTTCAATTAACAGACATGTTATCTATATGAGCTAATTAAATTGCCTAAGAGCATACAGTAAGTGATAAACAGGATTTAAACATAGGAAATTTAGATGTAGAATCTATGTTTCCCATTAGCTATATAATCTATGTATTTAAAAAGTTCAGAATTATTAAAATTTTCTTTTATAATACAGAAAATAAGAGAATAATAATAATAGACAAATCCATGCAGACTGCTATTGGTCTTCCTGTTTTAAATGAATAGTAAAAAATATTTTCTAGGGCCTCCCTGGTGGCGCAGTGGTTAAGCGCTGCGCTGTGGAGCTGTCAGCAGCAGCGACGCAAGTTCGATGCCCGGCCAGGGAGAATCCCACATGGCGCGGCAGACCTCTCCTGCCTCGCCACTGCTCCCCTCAGCAGTGTATTTCTGATCTGCCTGTTCTGCTCCCCGCTCTGGCTCTGGTGAACCCTCTCGCCGCCCCATGCCTCTGGCCTGTACCCCAGCTTGTATGTATAAATAAAAAATAAATCTTTAAAAAATATATTTTCTAAAAGTCAGAATGGGAATATATATTTCCTTTTGTTTGCTATATTATAATTTTGTTTTCATTTCTTTACTTGAATTATATTTATTATAAACTGTATTGATGAAAATATTAAAGAGTATTTTCAAAAGAAAAATCTTAATAAAATTTTCTACACTTAGAATAAAAAATCAGTAAACTACAAAAGTTTTGTATCAATACAGCATGCATTTTGAATACAGTTCCTTTGTGCTTAACAAATATTAACAAATATTTTATAACTTAATTTTATTCACAATTACTTTTTCACATTTTCTATAAACATTCATGGAATCAATTTATCATACTATACTAAATTATCATTCATTATTCCATTATGTTATTACATTTCCCTACACCCCACGTGAAATCCTAAAAGGCTTTCATAGCTATCAAATACTATAAAATATTGCCATACATTTTGATTCAGTAAGTAGCACTTTTTTGATGAGTAGCAATAAGATATCTTCATATTTTGTTGTTCATTAATTTCACACAATAAACATTTCTTGTCACTAATCCCTTATCCCTAATCTACGCACTGTGCTTTCATCTGTCACTATCACCGGCTTTTATCTTTCTTCAAATTGAGTTATGGCTGGAATTTTCTTCTATATTAGATATCCATAATAGGAAAAAAAAAAGTACATGTGAGGTGATATATTTTCTTGCAGATGCCTATACTATGCTTTAAAATTCTAATTTATGTTTGAACGTATATTTCTCTTAGTCATACTAAGTCCATTTTATTCCTATAAAATGCAATAAATGAATATTTTAAAGTACATTTTATAACATGTTCATAACTTAATAAAATGTCATAGTGGTAAAACCACAGCTTTGTGACCCATTCCTTGCTCTGTCAGATACAATATCACATCTACCTTAGAAAGATTTAACAGAGGATATGATGGCATAACAATATTAAGATATCTATCATTTATTCATAGTTCAACAAATATTTCACTAAATTTCTGAATCATTTTACATTCATTTACTTTACTAATCTCTAAGATCATGTAGTAAGTTTTCAGATAACCAACTCACAGCTTAAAGATGACAAATACTTCCTTACGTTCACTGAGTAAGTAAAGTGTACTCCAAAGTGCCAAAACTTGGCTTAACTAAATCCAAACTTCACGTTTAAATATAATTGATTTCTCCCTTTTTAGATATTCTAATTCTGCTTTATCTGGAGAAGAATGATGATTTGCCATATTGTTTTTTTTTTTAAGACTTTATTTATTTTTGGGTAGAGGAACTGGTGTGTAGGTCAGAGGTGTGGGAGTGAGAGAATTCACCAGAGGCAGGGTGGGGAGCAGAACAGATAAATTAACTAAAGTACATTACTGAGGGGAGCAGCATGCAGGACAGGAAAGGTCTGCTGTGCCTCATGTGGGTTAGCTACCTGGGTGGGTATGGAACTGAGGCCTCAGCGGTGGGCCAAGTGGCTACAGCACTGAGACTTAACCCCTAGGCCAACAGGGAGGCCTTGATTTGCCATATTCAATCCAATATTTTTTGTTCAAATACAACAATTACGCAAAACTTATTTTTAAATTTTATATTTTGCAAAACTAAATCAAATGTTCTAGTTGTACATCTTCTTCCTCACTATGCGGATATTTATATTAATTGAATTAACTCCATTAACAAAGGTTCTAGTTCAACTCTAAAAATTATACCATGACGTTAGCCTTATTTTTCACAATTTTAACCTATTAAATAAAAACAAGTTTAATTATATTAAATTGCTTTGCCAGCAGCTAATAATAGCCAAAATAATATTTATATACTGCAGTGGGGAGAAATATCAGTGTGAGACTAGAGACACAGGGGTGAAAGAATTCATAGAGACAGAATGGAGAACAGAAAAGTTTGATTTATTGAAATACCCTTAAAGAAAACGGGGACAAAACAGAAGAAGTCTGTGAAAGAAGGAAGATTTGAGGCCCTCTTTTATACTCTTATTTTGTGGGCTTTCTAACTTTTTGTGGGATACTAGTTTGATTAGTTATATGCTAGAATGTCTGGTCTCTAGTTGGTCTTTGACACAGAAACATGTCCTGGCTCTACTTCTGCATTCCTGTATCTGGGGTATTTTTTTATTTATTTTTTATTTTTTTTGTCATGGGAGTCCATCTTATGGGAACCTTATCAATTCCATTGTATTCAATTTCATTCTATTCAAGCCTCCCAAACCTGCCTGCTGGGCAAGGAGTAGGGGCTTGTTTTTAACCTTATTAAATGGTACCTCAATGTTTACTTTCATATACATTATAAAGATTTCAGTCAGAAAAAAAAAAAAAAAAAGTTCATACTCTCCAGAACTCAGTTCTGGATAATCATTTAAAATGCATGTTATTTATCAGAGAGTTAAGTTATTTAGAAAGCATTTAGATCAATACTTTACCACATGTGGACAATGTTTTTGGTACTATTATTTAAAATATTTTTCTTCAAGGAAAATATTTATGTAAAAGAATAATTTAAAAAGAGTTCTTTTAAAGAAACATATTTTATTACAATTAAACCAAATCCAGAAGTTTGAACTTAATTGCTTATAATCTCCAGAAAACTTAAAAACATATCAGGAAATACATACGAATAAAGATAGACAAAAGCAATCTATTCTATTTTCCATGGACTTTGCTTGGTATTGAAACTGACAATTTTTTCTCAAACTCATATCTGAAATTCATAGCAGAATAATGAGACAATTCATTTCATTGACAGACTAAAATAACATTGAGTGACATAGCATAAAATAAATGTTTTTATACAAGATTTTACCTCTTTAAAGTTCCTTGAAAAACTTCTTTAATAATACACCTTAGAAAATGACTTAAAATGAAATAAGATATGCTTCATAGTGAATGCTCAATTTTATTGTGTGGGAAATATCATTGAGTTAAAAAGATGTTATCTGTACAATAAGATACATGTTTTTGTTTTGAGTTTTGTTTATCTAAACAGGACACATTTGTATTAAGAGTGTATTTTTAAAAATATACTTCTAGGCAAAGCTGGGATTTTTTTTTTTTATGTGTTCTAAAAATCATCAGAAGCAGTGAAACTTGAATGTGGATAATGGTTATGAGTCTAGAGTCTATAAAGTATAGGTTTTCAAGGCCTCTTGAATATTTTATTCAGTTTAATCAGGCCTCTATAATATTTTTAATTAAGGGAGTAATTTGACCAATGGATATTTTTACCAAGATACTGGTCACTATCATTTTTCATTTAAAAGGGAAGGACAAGCAGGATTGGAAGGCAAGATATTATTTCACTATTCTATATGGGGAATGATGATGGTGTGGATTGGGGGAGTGAAATACAGATGAGAATAGGAAACAGAGCAGATGTTGGTGATTTACTTCATGTCAATAGATGAATGCACATTTGGAAGAGAGAGATCAAGACTGACCATTTGATTACTAGAATGAGCAAATGGACAACTAATGACATAATTTACTGATGTGAGATATGAGCAAGGCTTGGGAAAGAAAGGGTTGTAGACAGAAAATAGATCCTCAACATTGTTTAAATTTTCAAAAATTATCACTACTTGAATATCATCCATTAAATGCTATCTGTACACTTAAAATAAGATGTACATCACTGCCATCTTGAATGAGCTTGCACATTCATATAACTCTCTTTTAAAAAAATAAGTCTTCACCCTAAATTGTTTTATGGTCTCTCCAGGGAAGGTAGATATGATTGTAAAAAATTCATCCTTCTCATCATTTTTCTAAAGAGATCCCTCCTATAAAGGATGAGTATCTTTATTGTTTAAGCACTTTTGAAATATTAAAAAAATATTCTCATATAATTAAAAGAATGAAATAGGCCAAAGTTTCATGCTCACTATTTGTTCATTGTCGATTTTTATTTTTTTAAGTATGTAAATGCGCACCTACTCATGCTCTGTTTCAATTACCCATTGTACAAAACTTATTTCCAGGAAACCCAAGCTCTAATCTACCTCATCCATTCTATTAAAAATATTTAAGTGTATAATTTTGAAGACTTTTTGTCAATTTGATTTTCTTATCTCTGAGAGCCACTTTTCATAGAGAAAATAATTAACTCTCCCCCCTTCATTAGATGTTTTCCCAAGCACTTTTGTGTTTAAAGTAAAAATAATATAAGCCCCTTCTTCTATATAACAAAGATCCCTACTGTAGTTCAAACCATTAGAATACTGTGACTGAAATGGGAGACAATGGGAGAATAATGACAAATCCAGTCAAAACTTAAGTTTAAACTTAATCTTTAAACAGAATGCAATACAGTTGGCAGAGTAGTGGGAGCAAAGCATGCTGATGAGAATGGAAAGGAGGGTAAGTTCAAAGTGACAAATTCCCAAAAGACATGAATCAAATTAGAAAACTCTGGACTTTTTATCTTTTTCAGAAAACTTTAAGATATTGTAAGAAAAGAGTTGCAAAGATCAGTTTATAACAGGTCATACCCAGGGAAATAGGAGGTTCCAAGTTCCCTGCCCCACCCTAAGGAAGGGTGCAGCTGGGTAGAGAGGTGAAGCTAGAGAAGACTAGGTACAGGAGGAAGAAACAGATACTTGAAAGAAGGTGGAAGAAGAAGGAAGAGATAGGAAGATGATCTACAGAAAGGCATAAGATGCAGAGAGACATGTTAAAAGACACCACACTTGCTTCTCAGCCTTGGACTTATAAGATATGGAAGGAGACACTTGAAACAGATGTGGATGAGAGACCTGTGGGGAGGGTGACAATGGCAAGCTGTATCTTGATTTGGATTTTGTTCTTTTTCTTCCAGACTTAACTGGCTCCTTGTTCCCTTTTCCTGTGGGTCCCCAACAGAAGCTGCCTTACATTTATGGCAAGGCTTCGGACCTCAGTGACTCTGCCTTGGGCCAACTCTGTGTGCATTCACCCACAAAGGGATGTATTTAATTGGAAATTATTTTAAACTATATTCTTTCTCTACTTACTAGTGCACACTAATTGTATAAAAGTTCCTTTCTATTGAAGGTCTTATGCAACAGCATATGTTTTGTCTTTATGTGGCAGATGGAAGAACCCATTTAGAACAGGCAGGTTTTGGAATCCTGGGATACCCCTCATTATGCCTCTAATAGTTCCTTCTGACTGTACTGAGTATCCATTCTCATTTACTTTGAACTAGATATTTCTATAATATTATTGTAATCCTGTAGGCTACAGAATGTAATAAAAACTGATATCCATGGATAGACATTTTAATAGGGTAAATTAATTTGAATGTCCTCTCAACTATTTGTTTTCTTCTTCTTTGAGACCCAATAGTGGTAAATACATTATTTTGAAATATTGAGTGCCAGAGGGAGTTTTAATAAACATCATTTAATTATCTAATTTCGTGATTATCAAAAAGGAAATGAAGCCATGTTTACTGACACATTTCCAATTGTATTATATAAAAAAGAAAATTTACTTTATAATATTTATATGGGAAAAAGTACAGATTTCATATTTTCAAAATTAAGAAAAGATATTATTTTATGGATACTCTAAAGTTATTACAGAAAATGAACACCAGTAATAAGTGAATTTAAATCATTTGTTTTCCTTACTAAATTATTTGAACTTTGTTTTTGTTTTTCATGCTCTTTGTAGTTATTAATGACTAGCATCACAGTCTACTACTACTTTTGGAGATGATGGAAATGTTTTGATCTACACTGATCAATTGATACATTGGCTATTAGCCACAGGTGACAGTTGAGCATGTGAATGATTACGTGTGAAAATAAAATTTCATTTTAATGTAAGTAATTTAAATTCAATTACAATAGCACAGATATAAGGGGATTAATAATTCTGTACAACTATGATTCATATTAATCCTGAAAAATAAATATGAAGACAATATGGCATCTAAATTGTACTAATTTGAATATATTTTCCAGAGTCTAAGAATACAAAAATGCAATTTAATCTCTTAAATATTTAAAATATTTTCTTTGAATTTGTTTTTTTTATTTCACAAATTATATAGTTATCTGTATATGAAGTTATATACAGATAATTATATACATACTGTATGTAATATATTCATGTTTATATATTGCTATACGCAATGCATACAATATTATATACAAATTTTTATATGTAGTATACATATATATGTATATCACTGTCTGTGGACAGCAAGAATTGAGGTTCCTTGGTGTCTTCAGAGAATCTGGTAGTGGCATCTGTCAGCCCACTGATGCCAGGGCTGACTGGGCCAATCTTGCAGGCTAGGCACGTGTACCCTTCCTTCCTCATGGCTCCATGTGAGTCCCTCCCCAAGCAGTGCACTTCGTGGATGTGGTCAGCCTTCACCCAATATATGTGGCAAGGGTTTTTTTGGTCAAGGGTACATGAGACCCTCCAAACAAACTCTGGATAAAAGAATTTCAGGAAGCACCAGAATAAAGGTAGAGGTAAGAGTTTATTGGAGTGAAAACACAGTATATTACTCAAGGGACTGGGTAGTCTAGGAAGGCATGAGATCTACCCAGAGATTTCAGGAGGCAGATTCTTAAGGTTTTTCTTTCTGGGTTAGGAAGGGTCCCTCCTAAATATCAGAACTCCCTCTTCCTCTTTTTGAATCTCTGGGGAAAATGGCTGTGATGGAGGTGAGGGCAGTTTGATGTTGCAAGATTTACCCTTAAGTTAGATGGATTTAAATGTCAGGAAAAGGACAACTGAGGGAGTCCATGACAGACCAGCACTGTTCAATATGTGGATTCTTCCCAGGCCTCCAGGATCAGCAAGATCTTATCTTGTTCTTGTGACATGATATTTGTACTAGCTGAATTTTGGAATATAGGAATATGGCTGTACTCTCCTGGGGAGTGTGTTAAGGGGAACCTTTTTATCCCTAACACCACCATGTATGTTACTATACTACATATGAAGACTGATTTTGCTAGAAGAATGGTAAAATAACTCAGATGACATCTGAATTAGTATAGATTCTTAAGTAATTTCTGTTAACTTAATGCAAATTCCTCTTGACAAGAAACAAGGATTAAGAAAGGATGTAAGAAATTACAGATACACAAGAATAGGATCAATGTGATACAAAGGAAAACGGTGCAAGTGATTGCATAGTTAAGATCATGAACAAATGGAAAAAAACTGCAATGATCCCTTAATGGGATAACTGACAAGTGGAATGAAGTTTAGGTTGCTACTTAAAGAAATTTGCAGGTCTGAACAGTTGTATATAAAATAGCAAAACATTTGATTTGATTTTATTAAAGACTATCCTCTCTTTTAACATAGCACCAAGGAAAATCAAACATGTGGAGACTTTATCATTAAGTGCTTCAGTAAGCATATTTATAAATTTTTTGCAAGAATAAATCATTCTGAACTCTGTATCCATCTTAGAAACTTTTACATTTATGTGGGGTCTACTGTCTTTTAAAGATTTGAAAAAAATATTTATGATATTTGCTCTTTAACATCATTGATTTTTAACTATCAACATCAAAGCCTTACCTAACAATAAGACTGAAAAGAATGAAAGGCAAATGTTTAATAAAAAATCAATTCATTAAAGGATCTTTAGATAAAAGAAGTCTTTACATCCTGTTAAAAGTATATCTTCAATCAGTAATGGCAAGACCAGCTTGTGCTACTGCTATTTATATCTATCAATAAAAATACCTAACTAATAAAAGAACCAGCATATGTATAGACCTGAAGTAATGAAGAAGCCGGACATTTATTGTAATATATGGGGAATATAAATATTATTTAAAATCCTCATGCATAAAATTGCTTTAGTGCTTGGAACAAGAGCAATACTTGATAAACTCTATGTATAGTTTTCATTATATTTTAAATAAAACTTTTGTAACTCCTGCTAAATTATGTGATATATTTCCTAAAATACTATAGGAAAATGTTATCAAATATGTGATTTTCAATCATAATTTTGATAGTATTCTTATCATTTCTCTTATTTTTCATTCTGAAGGTGAATATTGTATGCATAATTGTCCAAGTTTTTATTCACTTTATGTTGCTAATTGAACAATTTCTTCATTATTTTGAGAAATGTATTTAGCATTTGCTGGACTCCAGGATATTTCCTACATGCTTCAAGTAGAATTCTTTTTTTAAAAAACAGATCTATACCAGTCTAGTGAAAATAGAAGTTTTGAATTAATATTATAATAATATTGTGAATAAATTAATAATTTAAATTTAATGTGTCAGTGAATGGTGGCTAGGAAGATTAATCATCTCTCCATTTCCTCTCTTGGGAAATAGGAATAGTTTTTTATTCAATTTGGAACTTAAAGAATGAATAGAAAGTTCAAACAATGAGAACAGGTGGAATATTAAGAAAGTGTCCTAAAAAGGAAACATTGGGTGAATTAATAATGGAAATTGAATAGGAAGTTGAAGATGAGACTAAAATAGTAATTTGGAAGCAGGTTTGTCAGTTACTTTAAGTCAGTTTTGTCAGCTGGATTTCATCTTGTAGCAATTTAATAGAGGTTTTCAACAAGAAGGTAAAAGAATCATAGTACAATAGAGAGAAGTATCTCTATAAAAAGGGGAGGTTCCATATTCCCTGCCCCACCTATGAGGGACACAGCTGAGTGGCTAGATGGAAATAGTTAACAGAGAAGACCTGAGGGAGGCATGAAGAGAAACACACAGGAGGTAAATATATGGAGAAGAAGGGCCCACATGCTTCTTGGCTTTGTACTTGACCCCAGGGAATTGGGTGGAATTGGAGGAGACATGTGTAGAAGAGATTTGTAGAGAAACTTGGAAGGGCCATATGAGGAAGCTGACAATGGCAGTGTTTATCTTTATTTGTACTTTAGTTTTGTCCCTTTCATTCCAGATTTGCCTGGCCCTCTTTACCCCTTCCTTAAGTTTCCCAGCCAGAAGGTGCCTTAGACTTGTGGCAAGCTTTTGGGCCTTAGCTGCTAAACTTTAGGCCAACACTATTTGTCTGGGCAGTTACTCATGAGTGGATGTATAACTTTGGGTGTTTCATTGGGAAATGCTATCCTTTCTCTTTTACCCTCTCTATGCACAAACATTCTAGTAGAAATCTTAAACACTAATAGTATGCTTTGTCTTTTTGTGGTGGATGGCAGAATACCTTTAGAACATGAAAGTTTGGGTGTTCTGGGTGCCCTCAGAATGCCTGCTAATAATGGTGAGGAAAGTTAAATAATTAGAAGATATCAAAGAATGACAGTATAGTAAGGGAGATCAGTGAAAAGATATTATAGTAGTTCAGGTGAGAGATAAAGGAGAGAATATCTTCACAAAATCAAGAGAAGAAACACTAGATTCAAGAAATAACTGATTAAAAAAAACAATAAGGTATAAATGCCAGGTGAATGGCAGGAATATAAGGGAATAAAAGACTCAAAGACAAAAACAGATTTTCTATTTCAAAAAGTGGATGGACAGAGATATCATTGACAGAAAAATAAGTTTTAAGATCATGCAGGTGAGATGATGATGCAATAAAAATATACTGGATTTTTAATGTGATGAATTTGCGCTACCAAAAATATATAGAAGATTAGATACAGAGCTATAAATATCCTATTAATTAATTAATTATAAAATGCAGTTTAATAAATGTTTTTAAAACTACATGTTATTTTCTAATATTGATAATATTGCCTTTTATAATCATTTCTGTATTGCAACATTCATTTTTAAAAGCCCTTTTTGTTAGAATTATGCAAGAATAAGCCTAATTTTAATAGGTAGTCAAATTCTGAATTTTTTAACTTTACCTTATAAGAGTAAAATTACTTTACTTATAAGAGTAAAATTTTTCTTTCATTAAATATTATTTATTTTTTATTAAAATGCTTCTTTAATTTAATATGATGGGATAGTTAATTATTCTTTATCACCAGGACAAATATTTTATTTGTGTACTTCAAATAACTAATTTTTTTCTATAACACTTTGTTCTATTGCCAGTTTTAGCTTCATACACTATTAAAGAACGAACTAACCACTTACAGACTAAATCCTATAATTCATGTTTCGTATAACTAAACAGTGAAGTTTATTTTCAATAAACATGTATTTCAAAAGTGAAAACTTGTTCTTTCTCATTTCAGTAGGTAGTTCATCATGATTTTTCAGCAATAATTAGTTAAAAGTATTCATGTTTTGGTCAAATTTATAATGAATTCTGTAGGCCAAAGTTCAGGTTAAATTTCTCAAACGTTTTTGTTTCCTCTCTGTCAGACTTTAAATTCTCTAGAAGTAGTAATATGAGGAAAAATAGCTACATCTATGAGATGCAATCATATACACAGATAACTTATGTCTTTTGGGGACTGACACTGTCTGACCCCATGGCTGCTTTTGGGACAACTGCCCATTCCTTTTAGCCCCCAACTAGTGTGACATACAATGTTTTTTCTGTAGTGGACATGGGATAAAGATCCCATAATACTCAATCTGACAAGTCAGCCAACCACCACTTCAACACATCCCACAGGTTGAGACCCTATGACATCTGGGGAAAACCTGCACTATCATCCTGGGTATACTGCAAGCTGTTGAGGAGTGATTTTATAAATAGGCACCATACCAACTCCCAGACAGTTCTTTCCAGGCCTGACAGCTTGATAGGTCTTCAAAGTACTAACACTAAAACAGGGCTTGGGAAACAGAATTCCTATTTTTTCTACTCATCAATATCCACAAACTTCACAGGGGAAACTCTACTGTTTCTTTCTTTTCCTGATTCATTCTCAGAATTTAATCGGTGAAAAACCAACATGATTCCTGAAAACATTCTTCCTGAATCTTATTCTATATCCTTTTCTCCAGATATTGTTACATACAGAGAAGGAACAAAATACCCAATTTATCTGTCTCTGTCTCTTTGCCTCTGTCTGTCTGTTTCTCTCCCTTGGCTTCCATGCAAATATTTCTTTTGAAATTAGCAATTTTGGTGTGTTCTTTATTTCTTTGTCTTGGGCTATCTTCAAAGGACGGGCTAGCCTTAATTAATTTGTGAGAAAAGATCTTCAATAAAGCAGAAAAATATTGTGTCCCTGAAATGACATTGTCATAGATTGCAAAGACCACTAAGTTGATAAATTTAAAGCCTGTCCTGTTTTGGTGAGGTCATGACATTAAATTTAGTGAAAGTTATTGAATTATGTTGTTATTTTTTATGATTTCTCATTTAATATTCATAGGTGATGTTAATTTCTCATCTGAATTTTATAATTAATATTTTTTCTTTTAAAATGCATCATACTTTTTCATTAATTTATCAGCATTTAAAATATGGAACATTTAATCAAAATGATAATTACCTGAGAAAGGAAATCACACTCTGCATGTACATATTAAAAAGAGCTGATTAATATAATATGCAATTTTCAAAGTTATATATTAAAATATTGATTTATTAGACTTAGGAAAACAGTGCCCAAATGCTATATGCTATAATTTTGTGACTGAAAAAAAGAATTCAATGGACAATAAAGAATGTCCTAGTTAAGTCGTAAATAAATACAATATAAATGCACTAAAGTTTTTTTTTTTTTTTCCCAAGGAAAGAACAGTTTCTTCAGTAAGTGAGGTTAGAGATTCATCTATAAATTATCATTCATGCATTAAATAATTTTTTTTATGTATCACTCAATACTTGCTTGTTAGTCACTATTTGAGTAATTGGGAATACAAGGGAATACCCTTGCTGTAAAGAAACTCACCAATTAGTGGGAAGAGAGGTATACTGAGAAAAAACATAAAACTATAATGTTTGACTATGAAAAAACCTGTATTACATGGTATATTAAGGGAGCATATATGTGCCTGATTTTACTTAACTACACATAAGGAAACTGCAAGACATGTAACTTGAATTGAATTAAATTATTCACTAATCATAATAACTATGGAGATTTAGGAAGAGTAGAGCTGGGTATATAGGACAGGCAATGAATCACTGCAGGCAGAATCTAAATACGGAGCAATCTAGAGGGGAGAATGTCTTTTGCTGAGTTTATACACACACACACATTCATATATACATATATTCATATATACATGTTTACCTAGGTGTATATATAGAATATCAACATATCTTCCGTATCAATAATATGTATGTGTATATATGTGTGTGTATCTATCTATCTATCTATATGGAAGATGAACAGGGAAATAAAGAAATGAGATTGTAATGGTGAATAGTGACCAAATTAACTCTGTAACCAACTACAATAATGTTGTAATCTTTTTTGGCCAGTTCTTTATTCAGCCATTTGTCAATCTTCCTCTTGGTTATCAAAATACATTATATGGGAAAGACATGCCTCTATCTTGTTCATTACAATTGTCAATTTCAAGATGAATGCTCCAGTTTTTTTTTAAATTGTTGAAATATAATAAACTAAAATGCTATAAACATCCACAATCAAATGTATCATAGCAAAGCACAAAGACTAATTAGTAAGTATACTGGTAGGCAAACAGTGAGTTAAAGCTAATGTAGATCTCACTTTCCCATAATTAGTAACACAAACTTAATTATGGTGGCTTCACTGGCATCCCTTCAGCAGAGAGCATTCATGACTGCCTCCATGTCTTTGCACTGGATTATTCTGTTTTTCATTATTTCATGCAAGATATGGCTAGTATATATTTTTCAAGCACAGTTAATAAATGGCAAATGTACTAGTCCTTCTTTCTCCCACATTCTAGAAGACTTTGCTATCACAGCCTTGAATTGTTTCCTTTAGAGACTGAATGTGACCTTGGAACCCTAATCTACACATTATAGACAGTCTAACAATAATTTGAAATTATCATGTAAGACATAACTTAATTGCTGACACTTTAGAAGACCTTTAATTTGTCAGTTTCTGAATTTAAGTGCAAAATCTTCCCTCCTCTTCCTGACTTATATAAGTACTACCTCTACTTTAATCCCTTTTTAAGGTGAATAAGTTCAATTTCTATTGATGTTACCTTTTCTTCTATTTTTCTTTGGCTAATGACCAGAATCAGGTAATGTGACACTTAGATATTCCCTAGTTTTTTTCACATATACTTACATTCTTTTCTGAAGCAAAGAACTGTTGCCCAGGCATTTGAAAAGTAGCTTCTTGATTATCAAGTGACCAATGCAATGGTAGACATGAAATAGACAATAATAACTTTGATTGATATATTTAAATATTATGCATATTATCTTTTAAAGAAAACCATACAGAAAGAAAAAAATAAATTTACACATTAAGTAAAAAATATATATGTGACAAATTCAGAAACTGAAATAAAAAAGAGAAACTAAAGTCATCGTCCTAAAGCATCAGGAAAAATAAAACCAAATGTTTATATTAACCAATTAATGTTAACTTAGCAATTCAAACTACATTTTCTGAATAGAGAAAAAAAAAAACAGTAGAAAGTGCAACTTATTTGTGTATTAAGAGTATCATCCCAGGGCCTTCCTGGTGGCACAACTTAAGCACAGTGCTGTGGATCTGTTGGCAGCTGCAGCGCAAGTTAATGCCTGGCGGGGGAGATTCCCACATGGTGCAGCAAACCTGTCCTGTCTTGCTCGCTGCTCCCCTCAGCAGTGTATTTCAGTCGATATGCCTGTTCTGCTCTGCACTCTGTCTCTGGTGAACCCTCTCACCACCCGACCCCTTTGGCCTACATCCCATCTTGTTTGTATAAATAAAGTACATTTTTTTTTTAAAGTATCACCCTCTCCTAGGAGAAAAGTTTGTAGGCAATATATAGCAAGATGTTGCTCTTATTGATGTAAAGAGCATAAATATGGTTTGCTAGGAGGACTGGAAGAATTAGAACTAATTTAGTTCTTGGCATCAAGAAAATTTGAGGAATTATAAATGGAAATCCAATCTTTAGATTCTTGAGTTGAAAGTTTTATTAAATATAAAAATAACATTCTATAAATTATCATTAAGTACTACATTTACCAATGTATCCCAACAAGCTCCTTTTTCCTTATAGTTGGAGCATCTATCAAACCTTTTTCTTTGAACTATAAGCTTTGTACACTATGCTGCTCTCCAAACAAAAGACTCCCACGTCCAAGGTCTAAGAACCAGGACACTTTGCACTTTAAGCTAGGGTCTTCCATGTTCTGGCTCACTTTATTTTATTATTATTATTATTATTATTATTATTATTATTATTATTATTTATGCATACAAGCTGGGGTGTAGGCCAGAGGTGTGGGGGTGGTGAGAGGATTCACCAGAGACGGAGTAGGGAGCAGAACAGAGAGATCTACTGAAATACACTGCTGAGGGGAACAGCTAGCAAGGCAGGAGAGGTCTTATGTGTCATGTGGGAAGATCCCTGGTCAGGTATCAAACTCATGCTGCAGTAGCTCTGGATAGCTTCATAGTGCCATGACTTAACCTGTTGCAACCACCATGGAGGCTGTGTTCTGGCTCACTTTAGTTTTACCTTCCATCATTCATCCCTGTGCATGACATGTTGCAGCAGTAGTGTAAGGAGACACACCCCTCTACTCTTGGATAAGCCTTCTGATTTAGATGAATTTTAAGATTCTCTATCTATTACATTTATACTCTTCTTTAAAATTTTCACTCAACCACTACTTAATTAGGTCCTTCTCTCTTTCTCGAGTGAGGTAATAATAAGTCTTCCACCATTTTCTGGTTGGTAAATCATATGCACTTTTATCTTCTGAGTCTATCATATTTTAAGACATTTACTTGATTATAAGTCTTTCTTTCCTATTAGGTCATGGGCATTTGAGTTCAAGAGCTATGCTTTAGTTATCTATGTTAACAACAACCAGGGCAATAACCTGAATGTTGTGGGTGTTTAATAAATATTTCTGAAAACAATTAACCATTAGAATGTATATCTGCTATTTAGTTTGTTGTATAGTATATGTGATTTTTGAACTTGATTTTTCCCTTAAAATTAAATATCTACATTTATTATTACCACATTTTTTTCATTTTTTGTTTCTTTTTTCCCATAACACAATTCATCCAATCACAGAGTATGGGATATTTAAGAAAATAAAAGTGTGTGGTAAAGACAACGATTTTATAGAAAAGTATTTATTCTTGCTTTTTACAAGGAGAGATATGTTTCTGTTATATGAAAAACTATTTCAAAGATGAATAATAAATATTATTTGACATTAAATTTATTCAAATAAAATAATGATGTTCTCAGGTTCAAAACTGACCTGAACTCTTATTTTTTCTCTATCATTATTCATTTTACACCTGTTCTTTTGTTTAGCCAAAACTGATGGTACTTTCATTAAATGATATTATTCTTTGAAAATATGCCTGTACTTCATTATGAAAGCATTTCCACTGTACCTTTGGGGAAGGAAAACTAATGATGTGTTCAGCAACTGCTTGCGATTAGTTTAAAGTAGAATGATACATGGTTTGCAATCTGAAGCAAGACAATGAAGCATTGTTCCATTTATTGGAAGTGTAAGGTACTTAGTGGTTTTGATCATAAAACAGAAAAAGAGAATTGAGTCTTTGACATGAAAAGTATTTCCCTTCCGTTTTTTCTATATGTACAATGGCAGGTGTTTATTATTTGGTAAAGTCATTTTCTAATATTATTTTTAACAGAAGAAGTACTATTCTGACCTCTGAAATGCCATGCTTTAAGGGTAAAATGCCATTCACAATATATTTTAATAAAGGCGATTCACCTTGGAAATAGCAAGCATCTGTCAAATGGCTGGTCAAGCACACCAAGATCAGACCTTTCAGCAATGTTTGAAGTAGCATTGAAGAGACAGAAAAGGAATTAGATGAGAATGAGAGTTTCCTTGACATTATCCTCACCCAATAAAACAAGCAGAAATAAAAGTAAGTTTTAGATCAATTCTTCAGTTGAATATATTGTAATTACTAACTCTTCAATTTTAAATTGTTTTGCCATAGCTCATATGTTTTTGTGTGTGGCATATAAATAAATGTCTAGCAATTTGTACTAAAAATATCTTGAAGAGCATACTTTTCACCTTCCATCAAAATCATAAAACAATTTTAATGACTAATGTTTACTGAGTGCTTAATTTGTGGCACAAAATATGTTAAGAACTTTATGTTCAATAGATGTTTTAAGGAATACCACCATAAGCTCACTTGATTTTAATCTTTTGTTGTTGAGAAATGACAAAGAATGCCAATGCCACAAGACTGACAGAATGAAACAGAGACCCAACATCATGCAAATTTTTACTCTGAATATAAAAAAAAAAAATTCTTGACTATGAGGAAAATTCACATGATATTTATACTCATGGAATTATTTTTCTCCTAGTACTTTTCCCTAAATTTTATTTTATATTTTGAGAAAAAAATTATAGTCTTGTTACACATAATTTATTCACACTAGCATATATACCTAATTTATATCAAAGAGAAAGAAAATATGAGATACAGTTACAACTCAAGGGTGAGAGGAACATATAATAAGGACCTTAGGTAATTTTTAGCTGCTGGATTTCTGTGATAAATACTTTAATTTCCTCTTAGAGTTAAAAGATAAGATTTCCAGAAATATGGAAGGTCATAAGATACTACTATAAACATCTTTGTGCCAACAAATTAGATAACCTAGAAAAATGGACATATTCTTAGAAGCATACAGCCATCTGAGACTGAATGAAGAAAAGCTTAAACAGATCATTTACAACCAAGGAAACTGAAACTCACAAAAGTCTCACTAAAAAAAAAAAAAAAAAAAATCAAAAGTACCCCCAAAGCAAAAGGCTATAGCCAGAGTATTTTATTATTGTGGTCTACCATACATTCATGGATGAACTAATACCTGTATTTTTCAAATTCTACTAAAAATTTAAGGAAAAGGACATGCTTCTAAACAGGTTTTATAAGGCCAACTACTTTGTTATCAAAAACTGACAACATTATACACAATGAAAGAAAACTATATACCAGTATCCCTGATGAACATAGATCCAAATGGCTTCAATAAAATGCTAGCAAACTGAATTAAACTATACAATAAAAAAATCATCAACATGACCAAGTCCATTTATTCCAAATATACAAAGGTAATTCAACATCTGCAAATCAATTAATATAGTTCATCTTATAAAAAAATAAAAAATCATGTTCATATCAATAGATACAGAAAACAATTTTTATAAGATTTAACATCAATTTATGATAAAAATTATCAAAAATGGGGATAAAAGGACCATAGCTCAATATTATAAAGACCATTTATGAAAAACTCACAGCTAATATATTCAATGGTGAAAAATTGAATACTTTTCCTCTCAGATTAGGTAAAAAACAGGGATTTCCACTCTCACTATTCAATA
Organism: Scalopus aquaticus; assembly: GCA_004024925.1. Lineage (NCBI taxonomy): Eukaryota > Metazoa > Chordata > Mammalia > Eulipotyphla > Talpidae > Scalopus > Scalopus aquaticus. Next base: position 1,798 of record PVIJ01007417.1, on the reverse strand, counting down.
CAGTATTGGAAGTCCAAACTAAGGCAATTAGGCAAAATAAAAATATAAAGAAAAATCACCATTTCCATATCACCTAATAATATATACAAAATCTCTAATGACTCCAATAATGAAAATTAGAAAAAAATAAATCTTTATAGTAAAATGGCAGACTACCAACTTAATATACAAAAATTAGCTGCATTCCTATATGCAAATGATGGACTATTGATATAAGAGGGAAAAAATGAGAAAACCATTCAATTTACAATTGCATCAAAATAATTAAAAATCTAGGAATTAACTGAATAAATTTCTAAGAAATTATTGAAGGAAACAGAGGACACAAAAAGATAGATATTCCCTGTTCACTTTTTGAAAGCATTGGCATTGTTAAAATGACCCCCTTACCCAAAGCAATATATAGACTCAGAAAAACCCATTGAAAGTTTCAATAGTATTCTTAAAAGAAATAGAAAAAAGTACTGAAAGCTGTCTGGAACCACGGAGACACTGGTAACTAAAGCAATTCTGGCAAGACAGTAGAATGGAGGTATCACAACCACAGATGTTAAACCAAATTAAAAAGCTATAGTACTCAAAATAATATGTCAATGGATAAAGATAGACACATAGACCTAGAATAGAATTGAGATCCAAGAAATAAATTCACATTTATATACTAAGTTAATTTACAACAAGGAAGCCAAGAGTGTACAATGGAGAAAGGAGTCTCTTCAACAAATAGTGCTGAGAAAACTGATCAGCCTTATGTAAATGAATAAAACTAAGCACTATCTTACAACATACACAAAAAAATTAACCCAAAATGGATTACAGACTTGTATAAAGACCTGAGACCATAAACTATATAGAAGAAAATATAGGCAAAATATTCCTCAATTTTGGCCTCAAGGATATCTTTGGGAACTCAACTCCAAAAACAAGCAAAGCAAAGATAAATAAGACTAGCTCAAATTTGTAAATTTCTATACATCAAAAGAAATTATCATTAAACAATTAAAAGGGGAGAAAATATTTGCATACCATACATCTCACAAGGGGCTAATATTCATCTACAAATTATAAAACAACAAACAGAAGAAAAATAAAAAAGTTGGTCAGAAGAGCTAAATCAACACTTCTCCAAAGAAAACATACAGATGGCCAACATATAATCAGGAAAATGCAATTCAAAACCACAATGCGATAACACCTCATACCTGTGAGAATGGCCTATATCAAAAAGGTCAGAAACAACTGCTGGTGACAATGTGGAGAAAAAGGAACATTTATATATGGTTGGTACAAATGTAAATTGGTCTCCCCTATGGAAAACAGAATGGAGGTTTCTCAAAATATTAAAAGTAGATCTACCATGTGATCCAGCAATTCCACCCTAGACATCTACTGGAAAGAGGCAAAGGTACTAATTGGAAGACATAAATGCACTCCTATATTCATTGCAGCACTATTTACAATAGTCAAGATATAGAAACTACCTAAGTATCCAACAACAGATTAGTAGATTAGGAAGTAGTGGTATGTATATCCAATGGAATACTGCTCATTTATAAAAATAAATACATAAATAAAATCTTGCCATTGTGACACTCGGATGGAGCTGGAGAGGACTACGCTAAGCTACATAAGTCAGAAGAAGAAAGATAAATACTGGATGATTTCACTCATATGTGGAATAGAGGAAACAAAACAAAAGAACAGACAAAACTAAACTAAAACAAACTCTAGCATGTGACTGTAGAATTGAGGTTATCAAAGGAGCAGGGTTTTGAGGAAAGGAAGTGAGTGGCCCAAC
>PVIJ01007416.1:8071-82415 GCA_004024925.1 Scalopus aquaticus | reverse complement strand
GGGAGAAGTTGGCGATCTTCAGGAAGTAGAAAATGCTGAGGCAGGTGGCTGCCCAGGTACTTAAGTGATTACTTAGCGACCAAAGAAAAGACATCACTTTTGCTAATCCCCCAGAGTCATACAGGTGGGGAAAGAGCTCCATAATGTAGAAGTCCAGTAGCGTTACCCACAGTTGAAGGATTCTGGCCACAGCCAAGCTTGTCAGGATGAAATCGGCTGAGGAGATGATCCCCTTCTTGGCCCACTCCCTGCAGTGGATCAGCGCAATGAGCCCATTTCCCAGCATCCCTAAGGTGATTGCTCCTGTAACCACCACCAGGAAGGAGGCCTTCAGTGCAGTGGGCATTCCTAGCAAAGCAGCGCTAAGGCTGTGTCACTGACGGTTTCAGAGGTCACTCGCTGCACATTGTCATCCATCCGTGTGGCTTGCTGTGCTTGTGCTCCTCATAACTCCAGCAAGGACAGCCCAGACCCTACTGAGTGACAGTTTCTGCGAGCTTCACCAAGGATGGTTCATTCTGGCTGTCCTGTAATTCCAGCATGACACCCAATAGCCCTGCTAAGAAATGCACAGTTTCATGAAGACCTTTCTGATGACTTATAGTCAGTTTCTCTGTCATATGGACAGTCAGTATCGACATATGTCGTGTCCAGAACCCTTGCTATGATGCCCTCTTGTCCTTGGCACCAGCTGCAGTTTTCTACCTATGCAAATGATTAAAAGGATGAAGACAGGCATGTCACATGCAAACATGAGGGAGATGTTTTGTAAATATATTTGTGCTTTTATCTCCCCCTGAGACCTATCTTTGAATGCAAATACTTGCAATTTTGAATAGAGATTACTAGGGAAATGAATGTTTATAATTGTCATTATTTGCCACTCATCAATAAGATACTTCTGTCTATCAAGTATTTTTGTTGATTCAACATGATTTATTAATAACTTAGTATGACTTCTACTCCGGGGAGCACTCCCAGGTCCTAGAAAAGAACAACTATAAATAATTTATGCATAACTTTGTGTAGCTAAGTCAGAAATAGTAAACAGAATATACTGACTATGCATAATGAAGTTGTAATGCGGAACACATTGTGAATTTATAAAGATAGGGATTGTTTATTGGCATTTGAGTGGTGAAGAAATAGAAACAGGTTATTTGTGCAACTTACAGCTTTGTGATGGTTTTTTTTTTATTGGTTTTTCAGACTTCATATTGGTTGTTCATCCATTTATTAGTCATCAGAATATCACATTGACCAACTATTCCATAGGCTGACTTTATATCCTGGGTAGTCAGCAGAAAAAAAGATAGACACATCCATACATTATAGTGCTTATATTGCTGGGAATGAGAGATGAATAAAAATAAATGAATTAATCAGATGTGAAGATGATTTCCTTTGCATTATGCTAACATTTCATAAGAATTTTATGCATGGAAATTAAATTGTTGAACACATTTGTTTCTCATAATAGAACTGCTCTCCATACTATGTCAATGCACAATTTCATTGTTATCCACAAGACTGTAGTAAAACAAATGCGTAATGCATTCCCTTTATTTATTTCATAGTCATCATAGATATTTCTTTAATAGATGCAGAAACATCATTAAATGATGTACCAATGTATTTACTAATTTGATATTGAACATTTATTTAAGATAAGGAATATCGAGGCTTCTCCTCTGAAAGGAATTTTTAGGTAGCAAGCTAGAGGAGACAGTTGGTAATTTAGAGGTACTAAGTAGGTTTGGGGAAAAGTGAATAATTTGACATAAGATCTCACTTCCAAAAAAGATCTTTTTAATTCAAAAACTGAACAAAGTGACTTCCCTAACCGCACGTGGACACAGAGTGTCATTGGGAACAGGTCACAGTGATTTTCCTTTCTTCTTTATCCTTATTGTTGAACTTGATCTTTTTTCTGAGTTTTTTTGCCCACTTATATTAAACCTAATAATTTTTGGTAGTGTTTATTATATACACATGCAAAATGTAGTGTAAATATGTTTCTGACTCTTGAATTTTCTTGTGTGCAATATTTCCTAGCAGAGGTTGCTATGGTTCTTTTAACCATAAAGCAAGAATCCACGATGGACTAGCATCTGTCTCCAGCTGACGTCCTCAATGTGTGATTGGAAATTGATCACTGTGGGACCTCTCTGATGGCTTGGGTGTTAAGTCTCAGTGCTATCACCTCCAAGGCCTGAGTGTGATCCCCAGTCAGGGAGATTCCCACATGGTGCAGCAGACCTCTCCTGCCTTGCCCACTGCTCCCCTCAGCAGTGTATTTCTGTCGATCTGCCTGTTCTGCTCCCCACTCTCTCAGGTGAATACTCTCACTCCTGCTGCCGCCCCCACCAACCTATATCCCAGTTCCTCTATGCATAAGTAAATAAACAAATCTTAAAAAGAAAGAAAATTGCTCACTGTGTCCATCGAAGACATGGGGGAAGTGAAATCTGTGTACACGGTGGAGCTAATGACAATGCACTGTAGCAATGATTTCCTGAGATAAGTTGTCAGTTATTAAAAATGCATATAAATCTAAATTATTGGAAGATGAAAACATACAATAGGTATGTGAAATACACATGACTTTATGATTCTGCGAAATTTCTTACAAAGTTCTGTAAAATGAGGTTGCTACCCCCAAAACTGGTGAACAGTATGTTGATCTTACCCTCCTCCTTGTATTTTTCATAAGCACACATAGATACGTAGATGTTGCCATAGCTTTGGGAAAAAGATTCTTCTACCTAAATCTTTGGAAATGACTCAGTTACATACACATTAGAAGGAGCGGTAGGAGTATAAGGTGCTAGACTCCACAGTTTGTTTTTTGCACAAAGACTCGGGAGCTCCCACTCACTTCCTTTTCTTCAGCCACCACCTCAGCTGCCACAGAAATGACACACAGGCCTGCTTTAGCTTCTTGTTTCCCCAGATGAGGACACAGGAGTGGCTGGAAGGATACAGGATTTCAAGCACTTTGCAAAACAGCAGGACCAGTTGGTTTCGCTGCCAAGTAAAATTCCAAATTGAAATGACTTGAATCAGAAAGTAACCAGCGAATAGCAGGAGAAAGGAGACCACTGTCTGCAAGGCTCTGATGTGGACCTTGTTCCTGGGATCCTGGGATCCTGTGCCTCTGAGCTGCATCCTCTTGAGATGTTTCCACAGAGAAGAGATCAACAGCAGAAAAGACATCAGGGACATAGCAAAGGGTATGAGGTTTGCCAGCGTGAATAAAGTCATATATGAAAGGCATACTCTCTGCCTCAGTCTGATATCCCAAGTGATGTTTGCTTCATATGCACTTGCGTACTTCATTTTCTCGAGCATACTTACCACTGCAAGGTGAGGAACCAAAAGGACCACACTCCCCAAGTGTATTGCAAAAAGCACATTTTTCACTCTCCACTTTAGGTAAAGAAATACAAGACCAGAGAAATCTGCTATCTTGAGCAAATAAAATATGCTGAGAGTAGTACCAAGCCAGATGCTAAAATGGTGGTTTATTGTCCAGGCAACATTAATAATAGTTCTAAATACTTCTAAACTATAAAATGCTGAATTAAACATCAATGCATACCACTTTATTAACATCACCCAGAGCAAACCAATTCTGGAGACGGCCAGTGCGGTGAGAATTCGATCCGCTGACGAGAACCTTTGTCTCTTGACCCAGTCAAAGTAGTTCACCAGGGCTATGAAGCCATTGGCCAAATTCCCTAGAACAAATTCTGCCAAAACTAGGATGGAAAGAATGCTCAGCAGTAAAGTTACCATATTGAGAAAAAAACAAAAAGTTAGGTCTAAAATCACTAGTATTGATTTTCTGACTTCTATATGCAGTGCAACTGATTTCTAAATATGCAGTGAAGTCCTTGCTTCTTTCAAATTCTGTCAACCAATGCCCAGCAGAAAAACACAGGGTGTACTAACAGACAGGTTCAAGGCTGTCTTTCCAAAAACATTAATATTCTCTAATAGGCCAAACTGACTCCTAGTCACACACCGCCTGTCCTTGCCTAGACTGGCATATTGCAACACTGACAGAAGTGGAAACCGTGTTCTCATTTGAGAACATGCAAATAAGGATATATTGTTTTGCAGTTTTCCCCTTGTTTAACCTCTCCGCAGTTTGCATTCATCAACTTAGCTGGTAGTAATATAAAAACCCAACACATAGAACATACAGTGAATGTCTAATTTATTAGTTGGAGCATGGTCATAAATAGGATCATTATTAGTTCAGATATATTAATCCCAGATTAATGTAGAAAGAGTCTAACGTTTTCCTATCAAAAGCAGAGAAGATTTTTTTTTTAATCAGGAAGGTCAACACTTGTTAAAAGCTACTTGTTGGTAACTAACGTTCATCTATAACTTTATTGTTTACAAGCTCATGCACACACCCACATTTCATGGATGAACTAGTGTGCTGTGGTGTATTTCCAGACTGTATAGGGGTGGGGGGGGCACTAGCTTTAAATCCTCTTTTCTCATATGCAAGTCTTTCAACCCATTGTTAATAGTTATGGAACACAGCTTTCATGCTTACCACTTTGATAAACTTTCTCTTTTCAGTCTATTTAGTACTTGACCATTAATAATTAAAATACCCAGGAATTTTGTAAATGTACCAGGTACTTCAAAAAAAGATAGGTTTCCATTGCAGAATCTAGACTTATCCACATGATCATTCAGATCTATATTTCTATTTAAATCACTTTTTTTCCCACTTAATTTTTTTTTTATTAATAGATGTTTAACTCAGCCACTACCCTGGATTTTAACCCGTTTCAGTTTATAGTACACTTCTTTTCATCAGAAGATAGACTGCCACGAAAGGAAAACCAGACCCTCTGCTTCAGAAGTCTCTGGTCCTGGACTGTTTTATAAATACTCTTCACCTCTGTTCGATCATCAGTAAAATCCAGGTAAGATCCTATTTGAGTGGTCTTTGGAGGAGTTAGTATTCTATTTGTGTAAAGTGCTTTCAATTTTACCTATTTGGTTCTGAGGCTCTGAGGCTTGTGACTTACTCATTTCATTCTGTGTTATTTGAACCATCAAAGTTTACCTGTGAGAACTTCCACCTAGGAGCAGAATGTAGCAAATTGCAGATGACAGGGTTTTCTCTTTAAATAACCAGGACAAGGGGAAGAAATTGCTCCATTTTTATTTTAAATTCATCAGAGAGCTATGAAAGAAGAGGGTCAACTGAAAATCCAGCATGTTGCAATGTTTTTTTTAAAAAAGACCAAAATTAAAGGATCACTGTTCATGCTTTCAAAGCTTACTACCAGGCTGATTAATGAAGATAGTATGGTAGTCTCATGCAGAAAGATAGGGCGGTGGATAGATGGTGGATGGATTGGTGGATAAAAATGAAACAGTATTTACAGAGTTGAACTTAAGTGTTCTTACCTATATATATGTGTGTGTGTGTGTTATATATGTATGTATGTATATGTATGTATACACACACGAGGTGATAACGTTAATTCAAAATCATAGCCCTTAATGTATATCAAATCATTACATGTGCTCTTTAAGTATATTACAAATGTGTCAATTTATGCGTCAATAAAAGTAAAAAAAGGGAGAAAATGAGTTGAAATTTAAGCCTTCTTTGTCCTGAATCCATAAATAACTGCAGAGAGCAGGTTAAGTGGGGTACTACTCAGGTATAAAGGGAACTTGAATAGCTGTGGAATGCTATGGCATTTTCTCTAGCTATATGGTGAAGTGGAAAAAATGAAGATACAAAACAATGTGTACAGTTTGTTATCTAAAAAAGAGCAGAAGCTCTTCTAACTAGAAATTAACTTTTTAAAATGGTGACCTCTGAAGTTTTTGACTCTGGTGCTGTGGGGAATGGTGGGGGGAAAAATGAGTCCACATAGTTGGAAATGGAAGATTGGGGAATTAATGACTCATGTGACACTCGATACCTCTATTTTGTTCTCAGTTCGGGTAAATTACACATGTGGACTGAAACCATACCTCTTCTGATTCTCGGACTTGTCATTCATGTTGCACTACTCTTCAGTCCACTAGTATTTCAGGTCACCTTAAGTGTCCTGCAGTCACTTCTCCTAAGGGCTCTCTAGCAGCTTGGGTGGTACTGATATAGCAAAGCATCAAAAGAAATTCTGTTAAGCATCACACAAATTAAGTTTCATAAATTTCACAATGTTATTTGTACAAATCTTATCAGTAGATGTATAGAAACAGAAGTTCTTTAGGCTACGTTAATTTTGCTTTGAACAATACATTTATTTAATGCTGGGTGAGGTGTGGAATATTGAACAGTGCTTTTCCAAACATTGGAACTTCCGATATGATCATAAGTCACTCTCGGAATAATCCAAGTTTGTACAGGTTGTATGATGAAAAACAAGAGGGGAACAGTTAAAACAGATTAGAGAAGGTAATGAAATGTGTATCATTTAAACACAGGAGTGCTGGTTATCCATTACAATGTTACCCTAAATGTATTCAGGGTGTGGAAGCTGATGTTAGAATTTCCAGCCTTAGGGCTTAGTCATAGTTTCACGTTGTGTCTCCTTCCAGAAACGATTTTTTCCATACCTAATCTGGATTTTCCCATGAGTTTACATGGGGCGTGAGAATTTGATACTGAGAGATTATGCACTGAAAAAAAAAAATATATAGCTTAATGTTTCGTTTCTGTCACAGTCGAAACAGGCCTAAGACATAGGAGAATGTGCCCAAATTTGCCTATGTAAGGAGTGCATCTTGTCCTAATACTCGCGCTGTTACAAAATCCAAAGGGTAAAACACCTGGCTAAAACCCCAGTTTTACTGCCGGCGGACAGTGTGCCTTAGGGAGAATTATACAATTTTACTTGGCTTCATCTCTGCAATTTACAGCGAAAATCACGACTGCAAGGCTGTCCATATGTTCTGTTAAATAACACGCAAGACATTTCTATAAACCCGCTCGGGGGCTCCTACGTGTTAAGCGCTAACGGCTAAACATCATTCGAGCAGCGGACAGGAAGAGGCGGGGCGCCGCGGCTGCCAGGGGCTCAGCGCCGCTGGGGAGTAAGCGGCGGCGGCGTGGGGCGCGCAAGTCTCCGAGAGCCGCGGCCGCTCCGCTCCTGCCCCAGCCCGTCCCGACCGTCAGTCTGGGGTCTGCGGGGACCGTCAGCTCCAGGCACTGGGCAGCAGGGACACCGGGCCCATGGCCACCGCGGCGGCGCCGTCTTCCCTGGCGCTCCGGGCCTGGGGCCCGGCCGCAGCCCCCAGCTCGTACGGAGTCTTCTGCAAGGGGCTCTCCCGCACCCTGCTCGCCTTCTTCGAGCTGGCCTGGCAGCTGCGCATGAACTTCCCGTACTTCTACATCGCGGGCTCCGTGATCCTCAACATCCGCCTGCAGGTACACTTCTAGTGCGGGGACTTAGCGACTGCCATTGCGGCAGACCATGGCGCACTCCCAGGAGGCCCGGCCCAGCGGAGGTCTCGCGAGAGTGCCGGGCGCGCTCCGCGGCTGCGCACTCCGCTCGCAGCCGGACGCGCGGGCCGTCGCGGGAGCCGGCAGGGGCTGACTGGAGGAAGTGCGCGATCTTGGTTCCGGCGACAGACTTTCTACGGCCACTCGCAACCGTGTTTAAGAAGCTAAAAGTTCTTCGAACTGGACGGACAGGATGCATTTAAAAAAAAAAAAAGACTACAGAAAAGGCGGGGGGGGGGGGGGAAATGATGTACAACAAGTTCAAGGTCCAAATTAAGTAAGTTCCGGGACTGTTGGTTTGGATCGGATTGTAAGCAGACACTGAGTAAGCAGCCGAAGAGCTTAAGGGTTCGCTGTGGGAGGCTTCTCTTTCTTCATCCCGCAAGAGAAAGCAGTGACAGAAACTTTCAGTGAAAACAACGCAAAGACGGTTCAGGAAACGCATCCTCCAGATACCAGTTTTGAACCGAGGCTTGGATTTGGAGCCGAGGGTCGGAGTGTAAGAAAGCGGCTCTGCTGCAGAGTCCCTGGGAGTCGCGCTTAGTCCAAGACCCAGGAGCCGAAGAGAAGCCGCCCAGTCGTCGCGAAGCGTGGCTCCTCCGTGGATAACATTTACATAATCGTAATAATGTAAATGCTGTTTATGGTTTTCCTCTTTTTGAAAGAATTACGCTTACAGAGTAGGGTACAAATGACATCGCCCTATCCAATGTTAAGCTGTACTGCTAGTGATGCCGAAAGCGGGCAGGGTAGATGCAGTAGTGGGAAGGTGAAAGATACGGTCTCTTGCTGATGGGGAATTTTATTATTCAAGGAGTAGCCATAAAGTTACTAAAATAGTAATATAATTACATTAAGGAGAAAGAGGGGAGACCAGCATGAAGTCAACAAGAAATGCTTAAAGATGGAATTAAATGTCTCAGGAAAACACATCAAACTATCCGATGTGTTTAAAGATGAGTCAAGAGGTTTTTAATGTTTCGGAGAGTCTGGAGATAAATTGGTGGTTTACAGACCTTATTTTTAATTAAGGAAGTAAAGTTGAAGCAATTATAAATCCTAGGAAAAATTAAAATTTGCCAAGAATTACACTGCATGCCTCAGCTATGAACAATAATAGTTACAAAAGCTGATCATAATTATGTAAACATTGAATTCAGAAAAAACGAGAAGTGGTTATGTAATTTTGGGGAGACTGGAGAGGTGTGTAGAATGGGGGAGATTCAAGATCTAATACAAAAAAGTCAAACTATTTTGGGAAAAAACAACTCAAAAGTGGTTGTCTCTGAAGAGAGAAATCGGGGATGGGTAGAGAAAAGCAGGGGGCACTGCTGCTTTTCTCTACCAGACTAGCAGTATTATTTGATTTTTCTGAACTATATATACTTACTTCTATAAATAGGAATAAGTTTAACACATTGTTTGTGGGTAGTTTTTATCGCGCGCTAACAGGTGGCGTGGGCCATTTTTGCTAATTTTTGAAGTATAAAAAAAAGTATAAAAATAAACATTTATACATTACCTGCATTCTACAGCTAGTTTATAAAAAACGTATTAATACGTGACCCGCGCTCTGCTAACAGTCAAGGTAAAACGTATAAATACGTTTCCCGCATACAATGTGTTAAATAAGTTAAAAATTTTTAGAAGTTCTTCAGGTAATTGAAACTTACACCATTGGTAGGAGTCAGCGGAGTAAAATTGAGTTTTTTAATCAGGTACATCTCTTTTAAAGTACTCTAATTTTGTAGTCTTATGTGATAGGTGATTGCATTCATCTGCCTGAACCCCAGTTTCCTCCCTTACTGAATGAAAGTAAAAATACCCACTTGGAAAGGTCAGTCTGAGGACTAAAAACAAGCCTGCCTTAGTGCTTCATATATACACAATAGATGGTGTTTGTCATAACAGTACCCATGATATGTGAATAAAACCTAAAACTCTTATGGATTGCCTGTTTTTCCAGAGATTTGAAGGAGATAATGTAGGGTACTGACACTTAGAGGTATGAAAAGATATTGCAGGAAGACTCTTCTTGGTGAAATCTTTGCATGAAGAGCGACAGTTATTTGCTGCGGTAAAGATTTAAACTATTAGCAGTGTTCTGTACTCCTCTAATTGTGTCCAACAAAGAAATATACCCCAGGAGCAAAAAAACTAGTGCCCACTCTCGCACCATGTCTGGTTGTGGGTAATTGTTCTTCCCGTCTTCATTTTCTCCAGCCAGTCTATTGAGCACTTTCTGCTTATACTTCTGCCTTTTTTGACTTCCGGTTACCCATGTTTTAAGGCCAAGCTGACAGGTCACTTTTTCCATTAGGATTTTCTGAGATGCCTCTCTGGCCAGAATAAACTTCATTTCTTTTGATCCATCCAAGGACTGTGTTAATATTGACTTATACCTAATAGTGCATTCATTATGAGATTTGGAGGGTTTTTTTTAAAGATCTATCTATCTATCTATCCAGGAAGACAGATTTCCTGGGCTATCATCTCTCCCCTTGGTAGTTTTATGTTGCTGTGGTACAGTGCAGGAACTAAAACATTTTGGTCTAAAATATCAGAAATATAATTTGATCCATAATGCCATGAGCGTGCAAAGGGGCAGGCATCACTATATCCTAGAAGTACTAATGCTGCACTTGTAACATGAAAGAATGTAGCTTCCTTCATGCTGGGATATTGAGATCCAGGATGCTCCATTTGGGTGACTGCCTGAATCTGGTGTTTTCAACCTTTTTCCTCTTAGCAGTCTTTTGTTACACTGAAGAAACTGAGGCACTTTATCACTTTATTGAACTTATGATATCCTCCAACTAGAGTGGAAGCTCTGTGAATGAAGACACTGTATTGTATCCAGTTACAACCTGTAGTTGTATCAGGAAATGTGTAGTGGACGTGAATGAAATCTTTACCATTGAAATGAAAGATTTACCATTTATCCTTCACAGTTGTTCTAAAACCAAGATGTGTATTTTTCTCCTGACATGATGCAACTCAATGAACTTTCCCAATGTCATTGGAAAGCAAGACTTTTGCCCTGACAAACCAGTTACTCTAATTTGCTGGTAATTGTATTCCTTTTGACATCCTTCCAGGAAACACCCATGAAGCCAAAGACTGTTTGTTCTTTGCTCTATCCTCAGCCTGGAGCATCGCGTGATGCAAAGTAGATCATAAATACTGTTGAGTGAATACCTAATTAGTTGGTTTTTCTACACATAGCAGTCAATAAAGAAAATAAAGCTGTATTTGTGCATGATATTAAGGTCATCCATTTTATTACCCAATTGGTACATATATCTCTCCAACTTGAAGCAAAGAGGTGGCATAATTCTGACCTATGAAGAAAGACCTTGTTTATGAAGCTTAACATAAAAATGCTGGGGAATGATAACTGTATTATAGTTTAATTATGAAGGGAAGTAGTGATCTTAGTAACATATAATCTAAGGGTTAGGAAACATGAATTTTTTTAAATTAAGGGTCAAAATACATATGCTTACTTGACTAAAAGCATATCATCACTATCAGTTATTTTTTAATGTTACTGAATTTTTAATACCCTGGGCTACATTATCTTCGTAGTTCTCATGTGTTCTCTGAGGATATTTTTTACCATCATTTCTCAGATAAGGAAAGTAGGATTAAGTGAGATGAAATCTCCAGGTTGTAGTAACCAGCTAAATCACAACTGAATCTCATTCCTAAAGATAACCGTAGATGGGGGATTTGATTTTTTTTAATACATAGGTAAATCTGAGTGATCCTGTTGCTTTTCTCAACTGTAAAACAAGGTGTTAGTTGGGCAATAACTGTCATGGCCTTTTATATAACAATTATTGAGGGCTCTATTAGACTATAAATATTCAACATGGCATGTAAATTGAAGTCTGCCTAAAGTCACTTGGCCTATTTGTTGGGAGAGGGAGATGATACAGAACAATTCTCTTCAAATGGAGAGGGTTTCCTTCCCTTTGAGGAGAGCTCAGTAATTGTGAGTTTTGAAGCTACTCCATCACTGTCCTTTTAAATTTTTGCAGTCCTGTTTTTAATGGGAGCTTTTCCCAGTGGAGTATCATAGCATTTGATAGAGTTAAGAGGATTTAGACATGAAGACATGGGTGGGAGATGGAATGTTTGAGAATACATGAACAGAGGGAGAGGGAAATCCTAATGCCAGAAATTTCTGAGCCTGGAGAGAAGCCTGAGCGAGCAGATTCAGAAGGTTCCAGGCGATTGGACCAAGAAAAGGACCCTTGTAACAAACAGGATTTCAATAATTGAGTTACACTGAGTCACATCAATCTCAAATCACCATGAGGGCGGCACTTCCTTGAAACTGGAACAAAAGCACGCCTTTTGCCAGCAGGATTACTACCAGGTCAGGAATGAATTTTTTTTTTTTTAAAGATTGATTTATTTATGAATACAAGCTGGCTTGCAGGCCAGAAGTGGAGTGGGGGGGAATTGAGAGGATTCACGAGAGGCAGAGTGGGGAACAGAACAGGCAGAACTGTAAGATGAGAAATGCAGAAAAAATACATAAAAAGAAAAAGAATTATATGTAATTCATCATTGATTCATAACTAGTGAAACATGTCATAGGAAAACATACAAAATTACATACATAAATTCCAACTTTATGTCTACTCATACCCTCACATGGAGTCAAAAGACATGTCAACAGAATGAATTTTTTTTATTCATGAAACCAGTTCCTCCTCAACCCCACTCCCCACCAAGGCAAAAAACTTTTTTTAAGATTGATTGATTTATGCATACAAGCTGGGGTGTAGGCCAGAGGTGCGGGGTGGTGAGAGGATCCACCAGAGACAATTTTAGCAGTGCTTTTGGGATGAAAAAAAGGCCAAAGGGCATTCCTGAGTGCCTACAACAAAAGGAAACTGGAATTTTTAAGTAGTTGCACTTCATCTGAAGGCGTCTTTGCTAATTTCTATCCTCTTAAGGGATCTGCAGTGAACATTAGAAAATCTTCATCATCCTTACAACTTTCAATCACTGAGTATGTGGATTTTTTCCCCTGTGAGACAGTGGAGTGCATCTGTGAACAATAAGGGATGGAGGTGGAGGGTAAGTGATTGGGCTTTAATGCCTGTAGCCTCTGGCTATCACCTGCAGCCTTGATTGTGTTAATGTAGACGTCACAAGCGTGAGGCACGGGAGCCCATGACGGACACCTGGAGCCTGGGTGTGGGCATGCGGAAGTGTGCCCGCCCGCGCCTGGAGGCCAGGGCTATAAGGGGGCTTCACTCCCACGGCAGTGAGGACGGCTGCAAGAGGACGAGTGACTGCAGAAGAGGTGAGCCCATGAGAGTGCCAGCGAGCCCAGAGGAAGGATTTGCTCGGGGCTGGGGTGTTGCTACCCACCCTGAGGCCCCTCCCCCAACCCTTCCGCCTTGCCTCCCTGCCTTACCAGCCTGCAGCCTGCCATGACAGCCTTCCTCTCCTGAATTGCTGGAGAGAAAAGAAAGCTCAAAGATGAGCTCGGGCCCCAGGCCCTGTGCCAGGTTGTCCTCACCAGGGGAGGTATTTTAATGTATTGAGTAAGGCAGAGTAGGTTCACCTTTTATGAACCAAAATGAGAAAAGTTAAATCCTCACAACCAGAGCCTCCCTGGTGGCGCAGCAGGTTAAGTCGCAGCACTGGGACTACTCACAGCCACTGCAGCATGAGTTCGATCCCCAGCCAGGGAGCTTCCCACATGGCGCAGCAAATGTCTCCTGTCCTGCCCGCTGCTCCCCTCAGCAGTGTACTTCAGTTGATCTGCCCATTCTGCTCCCCACTCTGTCTCTGGTGAATCCTCTCACCACCCCACACCTCTGGCCTACACCCCAGCTTGTATGCATAAATAATAAATCTTAAAAAAATAAATCCTCACAACCAAAGGCAAAACTCACTAATGAAATACTTTCCCAAGAATGTCTTGACTCTAAAATCATTGCCGCTGAATAGAGGCTGTGTCCAACAAAGTCACAAGAAGTTTCTTTTGCAAGGAACTTTTCCAGGAGACTTTGAGATTTGTTAATTGATGAAAACTCTGAAATTATCTCAAAGTGAATTCGAAGAGGAATATATTTAAGAGATGTCTTAAAATTCAGAGGTCAGGTTAGAGCTATACGAAGGGGGAAAGAAGTTGTTTCTACCACTAACATAAACATGGGACCTCAGGATAGAGATATCAATATACACTTGAGACAGAGCTTTGTCTCCTGCAGCTGCAGCTATATTGGTGTCTGTAGGGTAAATGGAAGCGATGAGGTTTTTCCGCCCTTCCCTCTAGCAGCAATGATCGACACCTGTGGCCTGATGGCGGCTCCTGGAGTGTGGCATGGGTGCGAGTGAGTGGGTGTGCCTGGGCCAGAGACTGAGCACTAAGGGGAGTGGCAGCAGAGGACATGGCGGCAGGGTACCGTGCAGCAGAGCACAGTAGAGGCCAGTGAAGAGACCACGAGAGAACCCCAGAGAGCCCAGAAAGAGTGATGACAGCCTCCCAGCCCCCAGGCCTCCTTGCCTGCCCTGCCCCTGGCTGCCTCACTACAAAGGGTGCAGAAAGATCGTTACAAGCCTGAAAAAGCCACTGAGGGCTCTAGAGCCCTCCTCTACCCGTCTGCCCAGATCATAAATATCTGCCCCATGCCTTGCTGGCACTACAGTGTCTCTCAAAATGACTAATTGAAAATAGTCCATCTGTCTCCTGTGATCCTTAAATAATGTCTTAACTTAATAATGTCTTAACTTTTTTCTGAAGTGATAAAGACCAACCATCTGCTCCACTTTTTGAATGGAGGTTTATTCTGGGAAGCCCAGCACAAGACGTCATCTGTGTAGACAACACTAACCCGTCTCACAGGTGAGTGGACTAGGGAAGTAGAGTTTTGCAGGTGGCCCCATGTTTCTGTACTTCAGTTAAGGGAGGAGCAGGCCTTCATCAAGACCAGTCGATTAAAGACCTGAACCAGCAGATTCCACATTTTCTTTGGATGCTGATAGATTCTTGGAGGGGTCCACTACGCAACATGATTTGACCACTAATGTGTCTTTTCTGCTTAAAATTGAGGTCTTGGGCAGAGCTCAGGGCCAAGCCACTTCAGGGATTAGATGCAGGTTATTTGCAACTAGTTTCAGGTGTGGGCAAACTGGAACAATAAACGAACATTATAACAAGACAGTTCACACTTGAAAGTTGATTTTGGAGGAACATGATCAGCAAGAAAGTGACGACAATCATTTTATTTCCCTAGTAAGCTGCTCCCACACTAGGATGACATTCTCTCTACATTCCATGGGATTGGCTGGAGGTGTGTTAGTAGTCATTTTTCATGGAGCATTGGGTCTCCAACTCAGGCTTTCATTATGGAAAGGGGAGGCACAGAATTTAATCTCAAAATTCCATTTTAATAGGAAGACTGCAAGGCAACAGCCACTGCCCATCCAGGCTTTATCTTCTCATAGTTATTTTCTGTGCTTCTCTGTCAGGGGTAGGCCGCTGTTCCTCATAGTGCCATTGGCAAGGATCGTCACATGAAAAGTGGGGACTTAGGGCTCCACTGCACTGTGGAGCTGTCGGCAGTGGGGATGTGAGTTTGACGCCCGGCTGGGAGATTCCCACATGGCGCGGCAGACCTCTCCTGCCTCGCCCGCTGCTCCCCTCAGCAGTGTATTTCTGATCTGCCTGTTCTGCTCCCCGCTCTGTCTCTGGTGAACCCTCTCGCCGCCCCACACTCTGGCCTGTACCCCAGCTTGTATGCATAAATAAATCTTAAAAAAAAAGTGAAGACTTAATCCTAGGCAGGCATTTACTGCTAATTCCAACTTTTAAGAAGCAACAGTTCTGCATAGTGGCTTAAATCTTTTTTATCATGGCATTAAAGAAAAGTTTGCTAACACTAAAATAGAAATCAAAAAATTAAAATTGTGTTCAGTTTCTTCTAGTAAGTACAAAATAATTTTTTTCCATTTTTTTTTATTGTTATTTGTGTCTTTTACATTTTGTATTCCCCTTGGGCAGCCCACCACCAATTCACCCGTGATCCATCTCCATGGTCCCCTGTATTCTCCTCTCTTCCATTTTGTGCCCTTATCCTCCCCTCCCTTCCCCCCCACCGCTGATTGTCTCTCTCTCACCCGGCCTCCCTATAGTCCTGTTATAAGTGAAACCATTCGATATTTTTCTTTTTCTTTCTGGCTTATTTTACTGAGTATGATTCCCTCTAATTCCATCCATGTTGCGGCAAATTGCATGTGTTTCTCTTCTTTCCATGCTGAATAGTACTCCATTGAGTACAAAATAATTTTTAACATTTTTACTGAAAGGAATACATTCTGAACCAAGATATACTCAATATCTGAACCTGAGTAGTGCAAGTATAATTTGAACTTTACCTTTCCTAGAGAAAGAATCCTGGTGATAATCATTAGATTTCTTACACAGTGTCCAACATGAATGCACCTTAAAATCTCTATCTCTTGGATATACATGTATCATAACATTATCATCGGCATCACTATGGATATATCAGAATTCACCTTAGTAAGAATACACTATTCCATCAAAACTAACTTACCATCTATGTATTTTCAACATTTGTTTTCTGGTTTGTCATTGTTTGGGGTCTGCTTCTACCCTGAAAGATCATGGCAATTGAAACCCTAGCACATATGTCTACATTAATGATAGTTTTAAAATATATTTATAATTCCTAAAGCTACTATAGCACAAACTATTCAACATTTTAATATTATTAACAAACACAATCTCACTGCCAAGATTCTATGATTTCAGTTATTTTGATTATATATCAATTATTTATTATGAAAATCAATCTAACACTAAATATATATATATATATATACACACAAGCTTGTCTAAAACATACATACACGTAATATTCTCTTGTAAACTTTCCTTTTTATTCCTACCTCTGGCAAGTCATTTGTGTTTGTCTTTTCTAACAAAGCACTCTACTAGCATCATCTAATCTTTATATAGACACACACACCACAAACTTGATAGCAACATATGATTTTGATCCTTGTAAATAAGTATATAAGTGCTATTATGCACTTAGGGATAACTAATTATTCAATTTCCTTTTATAAATTCAGTTAATTGTTCTCTTTTTCTACAAGATACTGTCAATTCTATTGTAGCTTAGATTCCTAATGATAGCCGACTTTTTAAAAGGATTTTGTAATCCTTTAAAATCCTTGAATTATTGATCATAACTCAAGGCTTTAACTTATGAAACTATGTGGGGAGCAGAAATATTCTAAGTAATAAAGTGAGGTGAAAAACAAAATAGAGAAGGACAACGATATTCGTCATATTTCAAACAGTTTGTTTTTTTGCTTTTTAAAAATTTTTTGTTGAAATCTTGCATTATAACATAAGCTTCAGGTATTTTAAAAATGCGTATCTTGTTATGAAATAATGTGCTACTAGCATTTTTATTCCTTGATTTATTTTAACTTAATGTTGTACAAGTGTTCTACCTATTCAAACTTGGAAGCAATTTTCATTTCTCAATAATCATGTTATTTTCTTACGTAGGAATGCAGTAAATGTTTGCCAGCACCTATAACATTTCTATATATTGTAATGTATATCTTATATT
This sequence comes from Scalopus aquaticus, assembly GCA_004024925.1. Lineage (NCBI taxonomy): Eukaryota > Metazoa > Chordata > Mammalia > Eulipotyphla > Talpidae > Scalopus > Scalopus aquaticus. Next base: position 65,282 of record PVIJ01007416.1, on the reverse strand, counting down.
CATATTAAGTCTCAGATATGTGTGTCTTGTTACCAGCAAGTTATAAAATGACACCAATGCTTGCATTTTGAAAAATCCAGCATTATGTCCACTGGCAATGTGAGTGGATTGTCAGTCTATAGGCAATTCTACGAAACATTTGTGATGTTTAATAGTACCTGAAAGAATCCAGTGAGAAAAACAGAAGTTAAAATGGATCTTCAACATCCCCTCATTAATTCTGGAATATAGAAAAGTCTGGAAAAGTCTACGAAGCAACAGTTTTCACCCTTTTCAGGTGGCATTTTAGATGCCTTAATAGTTGCAAGGCAGCTTGCTGCAGCTTCCTGTTTCCCAAAATGAGGACAAATGAGTGACCCGAAGGAAAAAGAGTGACTGCTACCATGGCAGCAAAATTGGCTTGATTTTTCTGTGGCAAAAGGAAAGTCCATTCTGTTAACACAGAGGTAGAAAAGTGAAGTATGAAGAGGAAGAGGAATGACATCACCACCTTCATGGCCCGTTCATGGGCCACTGTGCTGAGGTCCGTGGCGCTGCAATTGAGCTGCAGGTTTCTGGTGTGTTTCACCAAGGAGAGAAATAAAAGGAGCAGTGAGGTTACAGACAAAAGAAAGGGGATTAACTCGATCAAACTGCCAGCAACCAAGGTCTTAGCATGCAGAGTTCTTACATCTGAGGGCCGAGTTGAGTTTCTTACATTCTTCCGGATGCCAGTAAGTGCATCTACTAATTCAAGGTCGGCAAAGAGTAAGAACAAAGACCCCAGAGGAAGCACAAGCAGAACCCTGTTAATTCTCCTCTTTAGCCAGACAAAGCAGGGCTGGGAGAAATTGGCTATTTTAAAGAAGTAGAAAACACTAAGACAGGTAGCCAACCAGGTAGCGATGTGGTGGTTCAGAATCCAAGCAACACCAATAAATGTGGCTACTTTATCAATGCCATACAGATGAGGCCATAACACCATTACAAATGAATCAAATGCTATTATGCAGAGATGGCTGATTCTGGAGAGCGCCAGGCCGGTGAGAATACAGTCAGCTGATGAGAGCTTTTTACATTTCACCCAGTCCATGCAGTTCACCAGCACAATGAAGCTGTTCCCCAGCATTCCAATCACAAATACTCCTATTGCTGGCATCAGAAAGGTATTTTCAATTTCAGATGACATTTCTGTAGAAAGAACCCAGAAAGCAACTACTATGTCTTCTGATATTTTGCTGTCAAAATAGTGTAGAATCATATGAGTTTGATACTGTGCACTTCTATGCTGAAAATGCTAAGACTCGGATACTAAAAAGATCTCCTTGTATTTTAGATGAATTCCCACTGTAGGTCTGAAATACTTGACCCGGTTTCACAGATCTTCATGAAAGATTTTATTCCTCTCAATCAACTACTGATTCCCAAGGTAAGCAGTAAGTGTGCCTATCATACGTGCTAGCTGCAAGCTTCCGCTTTTGAGGCTCTGTGGAAGAGTGAGGTCAGGTATGCAAGCATGCAAATTTGAGGCAGATTTCTTTACCCTGATTTGTGCTTTCCTTTTCAATCGAAACTCAATACTGTTTGGATTTGAGTTTCTTCATTTCAAAACCATCCTCTAAAAGTAAGCTGCAGACTGCAGACATTATTCATTCATTCCATATAAATGTGTAATGAGGGCCTCCCTGGTGGCGCAGCGGTTAAGCGCTGGGCTGTGGAGCTGTCGGCAGCAGTGACGCGAGTTCGACGCCCAGCTGGGGAGAATCCCACATGGTGCGGCAGACCTCTCCTGCCTCGCCCGCTGCTCCCCTCAGCAGTGTGTTTCTGATCTGCCTGTTCTGCTGCCCACTCTGTCTCTGGTGAGTCCTCTCACCACTCCACACCTCTGGCCTGAACCCCAGCTGTACGTATAAATAAATAAATCTTTAAAAAAAAAATAAAAAATAAATGTGTAACGAAAAGCAACAGCAGCAAGGAATTGAGACAGTAGTCGAAAAAGTAACATTAAATAAACTATTACTATTGAATGTGACAAAAATTTGATCTAAGTGCAATTCCAGCCCATCAGGGAGCTACCAAACTTATGATCCATAATTAATTCTAGTTTCGCCCAGATAGTAACAAATGGTTTGGGTTTTGGAGATTTTTTTTTTTTTTAAGTAGGTAAAAGAGAGAAGTGATTTTCCCAAATGTTGTGAAAAGCAGAAGCAGATTATCTTGGAGATATTTATATGAAAAAATATCCAAAATAAAGCAAACTCGCTTGTCTGAATCTGAACGTATTCAGACTGATTTGCTTATTTTACCAAGACAAGATAAACAAGACAATCCTCAGTAAAATACTAAATTAGTGTGTCCAGAATAATTTGTGTACATAATGCTTTGTAAATTGCTTAGAAAATTAGGTGCCACATTTTTTATTATTAAAGGCACTACCAGCATCACTACTGTTGGTCCACAGAAGCACCAGGTAGCCTCGCTGTGTGTGGAGTTGAGTTTTCTGTATGTATATATATAGAGAGAGGGCAGGGAGACGTGTTTATAATTCTTATATGGTTCCCAGCCCCAGGGAACAGCCTTAGAGCAATGCCCTTATTCATGGCTCCATCAAGATTTATCACCTTTCAATTGTGATAAATTTTTGTTTCTTAAAGACAATCTAAAGAATATATCAAAGGTGAGCCTTCAAAATTAAATTTTCATTTTTAAAGATTTCCATTATATAAACATGTGTAGCATCTTTATACTACGATAATCAAGAGCATCATATTCAAATTTTTATAATATACATTCCCACCTTTCACCTTAACTACAATTTATAGTAACCATATCTAAAGTCAGATGATTATATTTATAGCAGCACTATATTAATATATGTATGTGTAAAATTCTCACAATACATGGCATATTCTCTTATAAGCTATGCTTTCTAGACCTTCGTGTTTGCCTGTTTCTGTTTGTTTCTCTGAGAACTCTAATGATCAGATTCTAGCAAAATTCATGTGTACAAACACAAGTGTGATCATTCTCAAAATGTAATTATGATCCATTTGTAGTAACAATATGAGTGTGATTTTGAATTAAAGGAAAATTTTAATTCTGTTGCATCACGTGAGGAAGCAATGATTTCTGCCACTCTAAAAATACATTTTGCATATCTTGGGATTTAGCAAAATTAATCAGTGCCTGCATACATCAAAAATATGACTTACAGCTTCAAGCGTTAGATAAGCATTATAAACACATATTTCTAGTTTCTACTTAAAGATAATTTATTGTATTTTGTATTCTCAAATATTTCCTATCCTGTTATCAACAAGACTGCTAATGACAACAATGCAACGCTTTATCATTCAAAAATTTCTGGTCCTTTAAGATCTGAGGTCATATTTTTCCCACCTGTAATCTTAGCTGTTCAATTAGTTTTTCTATCAATATTTTATAGATCCTGTACCCTGTTGATTTTGTAATTTATCTTGATTTTTCAAGAACTACATGCCTTTTCCCCCCTACATGAGATGCAATTACATACATCTTTTACATATAAAATACTAATTTAGATTCTCTTTGAAAGACTTTCAGACTTCAGAAAAGTGGTAACCAATGTTTTCCAAAACATGATTTCTTTTAAAAGTACATTGGCTGACCCTGTGTGAATTATCATCCAAGGCCAGTTATCCTCAACAATGTTAAGGAAACCCTCAGGGAACACACACACACACACACACACACACACACACACACACACACACACACGAGAAAATTGATTCTCGAAGTCTCCTCATTAAGTTTTTGTCTTTGAAAAGACTCTGGAAAATCTATCTGTAAAGCTGATGGATTTTCTCTTCAATAAGCTTGTAAGATACCATACTACTCTCAGGGCTGTCTGTCTAAGCTTCTTGTTTCCCAGAATCAAAACAAATGAGTGACCTGTGGGAAAGACATAGATTCCTAACATGAGAAACCTTGTAAACATGTCTCTCCAGAGTATAGAAAACAACCAATTTGCCAATTGCATGGAAATAAAATGAACCCCGAAGAGGAGGAGGAAAGACAGCACCATTTTCATGGCCCTTTTATGGGCCTCTGTATTGGAGTCCCTGGACCCCATGGAGCTGAGCTGCAGATTCTTGGTGTGTCTCGCCAAGGACAGAAATAAAAGGACCAAAGAGGTCAGGGACAGCAGGAAGGGGACAACGTGGGTCATGCTAAGAAGAATCAGAATGGTAGCAGGGAAAATTGTTCTTTCATTTGAATGTGAAGTCAGATTACTTCCACATGGTATATATTTACTGAAGAAATATCTTTCTAGCAATAGACAGTCAAAAATCAGAATGACCAAAGAGAAGGCAAGCATCATTTGGACCACTCTGTTCATTCTCCACTTCAGCCAGAGGAAGAAAGGGTGGGAGAAATGAGCGATCTTCAGGAGGTAGAAAATGCTGAGGCAGGTGACTAGCCAAGTGGATAAGTGATTAGTCACTCTCCAAAGCAAGCTTAAAAGCCTTGCTAGTTTAAAAGTGAGGTATATATATGCCACTGGCCCCATTGCAAAAGATTCAAACAAATACAACAACAGTTGAGTGATTCTGGAGAAAGCCAAGCAGGTGAGGATGAAGTCAGCCAGGGAGACTTTGTGGTTCTTGACCCATTCGTAGCAGTTGACTGTTCCGATGAACACATTCCCCAGTATTCCCATGAAGATAGCCGCTGTCGACAGTGTCAGAAAGACTTTATCCACACTCTTGAACATTGCTGCGGAAAATAATCCACACTTCTAATACTTGATCTCAGTGATAAATGTGTAATCAAAGTGTTGTAGAATAGCATCCATTTCTGATACGTCTCTTCATTGCTTTGAATCCAATTCGAACCTTAAGGAGTACTCCCAGCACGGATGAGTGGGCACAGTCTCCTATATACTTAAGGCAATTCTTCAGCTCTTATTATAGTTCTGATCTTAATCCTGCAAAATCTGCCAAAGTATAGTGTCTCATAGACTTTAAGAAAATGCAATTACTTCTTTAAGAGAGCAAGTAATTTCCAAACCAATCAATTCGTGTGCCCATGTATCATTGGCACTGATTACAATTTTCCACTCATGGCAATGATTAAAAGGTTAAAGTCAAATATGCTAGCATGCAAATTCAGGCCAGATTCTCTTTCACTGATTTGTACTTGCCTCATCACCTGAAATACTAGACTGTTTGGATCCAAATGTCTTAGCTGTTTTTCATAGAAAGCTCCAGAAATAATCTAAATAGTTATTATTCAATGAATATATTTTCTGAGTGCCTGCCATATGTCAGACTCTTTTCCAAGTGCAATATAGGGTACTTCAATAAAAGACAAGAATTGGGAAATCCATAAAATAGTGAAAAAACAGAAACAATGACGTAGAAATAAGAATAAAATGCAATGTGGGGTCTCCCTGGTGGCGCAATGGGTTAAGCACAGTGCTATGGAACTGTCAGCAGCTGCAGCCCAAGTTCGATACCCGGCAGGGGAGATTCCCACATGGCACAGCAGACCTCTCCTGCCTCGCCCACTGCTCCCCTCAGCAGTGTATTTCAGTCAGTCTGCCTGTTCTGCTCCCCGCTCTGTCTCTGGTGAACTCCCTCACCTCCCCACACCTCTGGGCTGCACCCCGCTTGTATGCAAAAATAAATAAATCTTTTTTATTTATTTATTTTTTTTATTTTTTATTTATACATACAAGCTGGGGCACAGGCCAGAGGCATGGGGCGGCGAGAGGGTTCACCAGAGACAGAGTGGGAAGCAGAACAGGCAGATCAGAAATACACTGCTGAGGGGAGCAGCGGGCGAGGCAGGAGAGGTCTGCTGCACCATGTGGGATTCTCCCCGGCTGGGTGTCGAACTCGCGTCGCCGCTGCCGGCAGCTCCACAGCGCAGCGCTTAACCGCTGCGCCACCGGGGAGGCCCAAATAAATCTTTTTTAAAACTATAATGTAAACACAGGAAAGGGAACTATAGATATTACTGTTGAGGAGAAAAAGAGAGATGATATTTGCTTTTGAATTTGAAGATATTTAGAATTTCGTAAAGAAGTTGGCAAGTTGTATTTGGCACTGATTGAACAATTTACCAAAATAAAACAAAAACCCAAACTGGTTTTCTGACATGAAAGTCTTCGACATGATAATTTATTTTTTTTACAATTAGATCAAAGATATTTTTTATTATTCATATTTTTTACATTATTGTGAATTCCCTGTAGGTTCCCCACCACCAATTCACCTGTGACCCATCACCATAGTCCTTTGTGCTCTTTTCTACCCCTTTTTGAGCCCTTATCCTCCACCTCCCTTGCCGGATGTCTCTCTCTTGTTTGGTTCACCTATATTCCGGCTATAAGTGAAACCATTTGATATTTTTCTCTTTCTTTCTGGCTTATTTCGCTGAGCATGATCCCTTCTGGCTCCATCCATATTGCTGCAAATTGCATATGTTATTATTTTGAATGCTGTATAGTATTCCATTATATATATATATCACATCTTCTTGATCCAATCATCTATTTTTGGACATCTGGGTTGTTTCCATATTTTAGCTATTGTAAACAATGATGCAATAAACATACAGGTGCATGTCTCTTTTTGGATTAATGTTTTTGTATCCTTTGAGTAGATTCCCAGAAGTGGTATTACTGGGTTGTATGGAAGCTCCATTTTTAGCAATTTGAGGAACCGCCATACAGTTTTCCATAGTGGTTGGACCAGTTTGCATTCCCACCAGCAGTATTGGAGTGTTCCTTTTTCTCCACACCCTCGCCAACATTTGTTGCTCCCTGTTTTTTTAATGGGTGCCATTCTTGCTGGTGTAAGGTGGTATCTCGTGGTTTTTATATGCATTTCCCTGATTATGAGGGATGTTGAACATTTTTTCATATGCCTATGGGCCATTTGCATTTCTTCTTTGGAGACGTGTCTGTTAAGTTCTTCTGCCCATTTTTAGACTGGATTTTTGGCTTTGTTTTTGTTGAGTCGTGTGAGTTCTTTGTAGATTTTTGTGATTTTTTTTTCGACCTGATAATTTAATGCATCGTTAATCTTAATATTCTTCAGGCATCTCAGAGTTGCAGACTTTGTGTCTTGTATTGATAGTATCAAGGTTGCCAGTCAACATCTAAAAAATGCATGAAATCGTTTAAAAACTTGGCCCTGGGCCTCCGCCATGGCACGGTTGAGCGCTGCACTGTGGAGCTGTCGGCCGCGAGCAATGCAGGTTCGACACCCAGCCTGGGAGAATCCCACATGGTGCGGCAGACCTCTCCTGCCTCGCCCGCTGCTCCCCTCAGCAGTGTATTTCTGATCTGCCTGTTCTGCTCCCCACTCTGTCTCTAGTGAACCCCCTTGCCGCCCTGTGCCTCTGGCCTGTGCCCCAGCTTGTATACATAAATAAATAAAATTCTTAAAAAAAAAAAATTGGCCCTTTTTAATATTGCTGTTACTTTAATGAAATTCTATTAATTTTTAAAATGTATATTTAAAAAACTAATGATGTGTAATGAACTATTGACATTAATTTGCATGAGAAATAATTTAGAACAAACACTGAAGATTATAGATATATATGTAGAATGTGTGAATGATTCAAAGCTGGGACTTTTACTATTTTTTAAAGATTTATTTATGCATACAAGAGCTGGGGTGTAGGCCAGAGGTGTGGGGAGCGGGGCAGGCATGCTGGTCATTTGCATCTCTCTGCCCTGCTGCTGTTTTTTTTCCCCCCTTAGCACTTACTTCTCTCAAACATGGATTAGATTGTTTTACTTTTGTTGGTCGTTCTCACAAATTCCATCAAAGCAGGGTTTTTGTCTATTTGCTCACTCTGCTCACTCCTGTATTCACAGCACTTAGAATATGCCTCGTGAATAACTTATTAACACGATTAATTTTTAAAATGTAGAGCTCCCTTCCCTATAACCTAAATATCAGTGACTTCCCACATCCCAAGATCTCAGAATACAAAACTGGGGAGGTTGTCGCAGCAAATTTCTTTGATTGACAGCAGAGGGCGCAGTTGCTTCAAACTCGGCAAACTGCGGGAAACCATTGCGTGAGACAGATAAATACTGCGTGATATCGCTTACAGGAGGAATCTAAAAACAAAGAAACAACAACAAAAAAAAAAAACCAAGCTCATGGAGTAGAAAAATGGTTGCCAGGGCTCCATGGGGAAATAGGGAGAGATTGCTCAAGGGCACCCACTGTCTTCTATAAGCAGAATAAACTCTGAGGATCTCATGGAAACCGTGGGAACTAGAGTCAACAGTGTTATCTAATTGAAATTAGCTGACAGAGTAGAACTTAAATGCTGTCAGCAGTATTCTATATGGTGTGAATATATAAATGTATACATATTATATACATAACATATAAGGTATGGATGTGTTAGTAGATGGGGAAATCTTTTCACAATGTATATCTAAATCAAGTCACCAGGATGGACACTTTAAATAACTTGCAATTTTATCTATCAACTCTGTCTCTTGTGTAGCTTCTTAACAATTATCTTGTTTCCATTCAGATTCATAGGCTGTGGGCCAGGAGTGCCACCTAATGGGAACATTGTTATTTTTTATTTTTTAGAAAAGATTTATTTATTTATGCATACAATGGGGGGGGGAGGGCGGTAAGAGGATTCACCAGAGACAGAACAGGGAGCAGAACAGGTGGATCCACTGAAATACATGGCTGAGGGGAACAGCGGGGAGACAGGAGAGGTCTGCTGCGCCATGCGGGAAGCTCCCTGGCCGGGGATGGAACTCATGCTGCAGTGGCTGCAATAGCTTCATAGTGCTGAGACTTAACCCCTTGAGCCACCAGGGAGGCCCTAGTGGAAACATTTTTAAATCACAGGGACCAGCTGTAGCACATTTTGCTCCACAGAGACAGTGCCTGGACAAGTGGGAGCCTGAGCAATATTGGGGGACTCTGAGCCTGGAGGGGCGGGAGGATGCAGGGGAAGTAATTAAAAGTAATTATACAGAGCAAGGACGGCCTAAGGAGCCGAGAGGCAAGATGCCGTCTGGAGGATAAATGAAGACGGTCAGGCTTTTACACCGCAGGCCTCTGTGGCTGTCTCCTGCAGCCTGGCTTGTGCTAATGCAGGAGGCGCGTGGGAGCGCGGGCGCGTGGACATGTGGAGCACGTGTGGGCCTGCGTGAGTGGGCACGGCTGCGCCTGGAGGCTGAGGCTACAAGGGCAGCGTCACACAGAGACGGCTGCAACAGAGAACGGCTAGGAGAGGATGAGACCACGGAGGCCGTCAGAGGAAACCCGGAGGAAAGAGCATACAGAGGTTCACAGGGAGCCACGTTGCTGTCTCCCTGCTGGCTGCTTTCCCTGCGCACTGTTAAAGAACCCGTGGGTATGACGCCACGGGCTCCAAGTTTCTCTTTCAAGCTGCCTGAACCAGTGATGAACCTGCCAGGCCTGGGATGTTTGCAAAACATCACTGTATGCAGTTTTATGCAGACTTGCCGAGGAGCTCAGGGAGAAGCAGGGAGAAGCAGATTCTTCCTTCAGGGTCCCAGAGTTAGTTCTAAGAGGTGGGAGAGGGGAAGACCTCGTCTGTGACAGAGAAAGAAAAGTCTGAAGATTTTCCAGGGTGAACAAGACCTGTTAGGCAAGAGAAATGCCAACTTTTATCTCCCTCAAGGGGAAACAAAAGGATCCCAGGGCACCCAAGGGACCTTTTTCTTGTGTTGCTCTGAGCATCACCCAAAAGTCACAGGAGAGCGTCTGGCCTGTCCAGTGGTGGCGTTGCAAAGAAAGTGGGAGTCGTAGTCTAACTGCTCAGGTGACGCGGCCTTCCGAGGAGAGGGCGGCCGAGCTGGAGCGCCAATAGCAAAAGGACATTGCTGCTTGTGGAGCTGAAGGAAAGCCCGATGCAGCCCAAAACAGTCTACAAAGGAGGCCGCCGGAACCCCTTCTGTGTTGTCAGGAGCCACAAGACAGAGTCTTATTGATGTCGTTTTAGAGTGGATGGATTTGAGGCGGAGCGGGGTCCTTGGGTTCACTCTGGGAAAGGTTTCCCCAGAGCTCCCTGCGGCGGCACATGACAAGTTTCTCCACGAGACAGAGACTCAGTTATACTTAAAGAACAGGCTTATTAGGGCAAGGAAGTAAAGGACACTTGTATAGACACAAGCGGGCAGAAAGAGCTGCCCCACTGAGGCAGGTTTGCTAAGAGAGGCCTGCATGGTGCAGGTCATGGGCAGACAGGCAGGCCGCTGCTCTGCAGAGGGACAGAGCTGGTAAAGGAAAGCACCTGCATAGGCACAGGTGGGCAGAGAAATGGCTGCCCCGAATTCTTGCCCGGATGGCAATGATACAGCCTTCTGATACACTGATACAGCCAGTCAGGAGGGGCTCATCTTCCAGGATGGCTGTGTGTTTGCTGGCTAGCTAGAATTAGAAAAGAGACCTGAGATTCTACAATGGGCTCAATCTCCATATCTTTGGCCCTAGAGTGCCTTCTGGCTCCTACCTATGCTTTGTAATTTAGGAGCTGGCACCCAGGGATTGTGCTCATGGTTATGTTGATTTCTTCTACCCCCACTTTCTTGTGTGGGGCTAGTTCTAATCTTATTTTGCATTCTATCTCCTACATCAGTATGACTGGTGTCTCAGCGGGAGCCTTGCCCCCCATGAGGGCTGACAGCCTCTCTGGGTGTATTGTCTGAGTTGAGTTGGATTCTCAGATTCCCTCTTGGTGTCCGAGAATCGCTGATTTGAATGGGGAAAGCTCCACACTCACAGGGGAAATTGTTCTCAGGACCAAGTACAGGTGGCCAGCGAAGGTCTCAGTGAATGAGACTGCGTAACAAGCCACACAAAAATGTAGCGGCTTCAAATAAACATCCTTTACTTCATGATTCTTGGAGTGGCTTGCCGACTTTCCAGATCCAGGGACCTGGGCCTGCTGAGCCACCTGGGAGAGTCCAGGGCTCTGACGCAAGCCGGTATGATGCGCTGGGTTTCTCGCCACGTGTGATGACAGAGGGTTCCAAGGAGTGAGGGGGAGGTGGCCACGTGGGAAGTGGAGGAGGGTGGAAAAGCGCAGCCATCCATAGTGAACGCCTCGAACTCTCCATCTTTAAGTGATATTTTTTAAAGATTTATTTATTTATGCATACAAGAGCTGGGGTGTAGGCCAGAGGTGTGGGGGGTGAGAAGGTTCACCAGAGACAGAGTGGGGAGCAGAACAGGCAGAGCTACTGAAATCCACTACTGAGGGGAGCAGCGGGGAGACAGGAGAGGTCTGCTGCACCATGTGGGAAGCTCCCTGGCCGGGGATCGAACTCGTGCTGCAGTGGCTGTGGATAGCTTGATAGTGCTGAGATTTTAACTCCTGTGCCACTTTGTTACAGGGCAGAGAGAGGGGCACCCCCGAAACCCCAGACCTGCCCTGGTCTAAATGGGTTCTGCCACCCGCCACATCAATACAAAACATGTAGGACCTTTTGTGGAAAGAAACTTTAATACAACTAGAAAGGACAGAGAAGACAAAGAATATATTTTCTAAGTCAAGCACCCAATGTTAACCAACTCCTCATGAGTGAAAGTCCACCCAAACGGGATTGGCCCAAAGCATGTCTCGACAGCCTGCCACAAGTCTAGAGCAGCTTTTGGCAGGGACCCATCCAAAAGGGTCAGAAACAGTCAGACAATTCTGAGAGGAACAGAACAAAATCCACACAGCCATCGTTAACTTCCCCACGCGTCTCTCACCCAAATCTATTTCCATCAGTCCAGGCCAGTGCAGCTTCTTTACAAGTCCCTCTGCTCCTTGGGCCTCTTCTGGCTTTCCATCCTTCTTCTGTCTCCTCCTGTCTTCTGTCTGTGTGTTCTGTATCTCCTCTGTGTGTGTGTCTCTCTTCAGCTTCTTATATCCTGCTCAGTTCTATCCTACCTTGGGTGGGACAGGGAACCTGGAACATACCCCTTTTCCTGGGGACCACCCTGTTACAACTTGGGAGCTTCCTGTTTAACTGATTTTTAAAAATCTATTAAACATTGGTCATACAGGAATGGATTTACTTAGCTGTTCAGTGTGTCAACTGCTGAAACAAGTTACTGTAGTGTCATCAAATCACACAATTTAATAGAAAGATGTTCCATGTTCACAGATCGGAATACTTGACATTGTCAAGGTGTCAGTACTACCCAACACCATCTACAGAGTAGTGTGCTCCCTGCCGAGGTCCCTACTGCTTCACAGAATAAAGAAAAAAAAATCCTCTATCCTAAAATCCATATGGGATCTCACAGAACACCAAATAGCGAACTTGAAGTTAAAAAGGACCAAGAAATCTCACATTTCCTGATTTCAAAACTTACTACAAAGAGAAGGTAATCAATGTGGTGGCCTGTGAAGACAGATGTATGTCCAAATCAGGAGTCTAGAAATAAGCACACATACAGTCAAACGAATTTCAAAAATTCTCATGCATTATTGGCCAGAACACATGGTCAGATACAGATACATTTAAGAAAACTAAGAAAGAGGAAGGCATTAACTCAGGGTACCCATCCCTTACATAGGGGAGGAGAAAGGAATTTTCAGGACAAAAGCAAACTGACAGGTTTGAGGATGAGGATTATATTGAAGACATTTTACAGGTCTATTGTCCCTTACAGGATGACTTAGGTGTTTAAAGGACACCAAATAACTATGGAAAAGATAAGAATTCCAAATTTAAAATATCTCCAAAATGTTGACATCAGCTGTGTAGTTTCACTTGGAACTTAAACACATCTTGCTTCTCTGAGGTTTATCTTCCAAGTTTAATTGTCTGGCTTTTCAGTAACCAAATAGGATAAGAGTCCTTTCTGGTGTTTTCCAAGATTCCTTTCCTCTGATATCTCTAGGATGTGGATTCCAGTAGAGAGAGCCTGAAGGAAAGGCATCTGGTTCTCCGATATATAAAACATGTAATTTAGTTCACATGCAGCTGAACACTGTAACTCTTAGGAGTTCTGATCAGTTTCAACACTTAGCTTCTGGGGGTTTTTTATATGGGGGGGTGGCATTTAAAGTAGTTTCTTCATATAGTGAGGTGGATATATGGACAATTGTCTAAACACCTTACTTTAGGCACAAAGAGAGGTAGGGGAAAAAGGGAGGAAAAAAAGGACTTTACATCTTAAAGAATTTAACTCCCACGCCCATGGATGGGATGTGGGAAGATGAGCTGATCTTTAGAACACTCGGTCTCTTTGGTTTCTTGTAACTAGTTTTCCTTTTCTTTTTTTCTTTTAATCAGAAAATCAAGCAGACCCTCCATCTGCCCAACTAATCACACCTTTCTAAGAAGACTCTGAACATGACAGGGTTCCGAATGCTTGTAAAAGACTGATGACCCGTAGATGCACCGGCTGAAGCAGAGTGGGGTTCGCTGTACCCAGAGGGGAGGAGCCCTCTTTACCACTTTACCTTTCCTGTGTAATCTGAGCTCAGTAAATGTTTATTGGAATTGAATTCTGAGAGGGTGTTTATTCGATGGGGTGCCACATTGCTTAGTTACCTTGTGTTGGTACCAACGATCATTTCCTTGCTTGAGAGAGGCTCCCTGGCCAGGGCCCCTTCCTGAAGGCCAGAGAAGAGCATGAGGTGACCTATGGCGGCCTAGGGGTTAAGTCTCAGCACTGGCACTGCAGAGGGCCTACTGTGATGCCCGAGTTCCATCCCTGGCCAGGGAGCTGACCCACATGGTGCAGCAGACCTCTCCTGCCTCACCTGCTGCTCCCCTCAGCAGTGTACTCAAGTCAACCTGCCTCTTCTGCTCCCCACTCTGTCTCTGGTGAATCCTCTCACCACCCCCACCCCCACTGCCTACACCCCAGTTCTCTGTGCAAAATATATAAAAATCTTCTATTAAAGTAAGTATTCTTTAAAAAAGAAATGAATATATGGAAAGCAAATCTGTCTTCTACTCCTGTTCTAACAAATTACCCCAAACTGGTGACTTAAAACAAGTGAATTATCTTATGCTTTTGTGATTCAGGCAGAACGGTTTCCTGTTGGGAAGGGCTAAGTCCCCTTCTGGGATTTTTAATGTAAGCGGCCTTCCTCTTGCACCTTCTCTCTGGCCCTCTCGTACCTGCAAATCCAGCCATGACTAGTTGGTCACTACCTCGTCTGCCTCCCCCTTGCACATTTACAGAATACACTGGGGTCCACCTGGACCATCCAGAAAAATCTCCACTTGAAGGTGAATTGATTAGCAACCTTAATCCGCCTTTGCCAAGTAATTTGCTCCCGCCCAAGAAGTCAAACTATGAACCATGAAACTCCTACATGGAGGAGTTTGTTGGAGATGGCCATCGGGGGAGTCTGGGGGATAGGCTCCCCCAAAGTAACTGCTCTCTGAATGGCAGGAGTCCTGGGGCTATGGAAGGGGGGTGGGGTGTGAGGGAAGCACAGGGCTGCCCATTTCCAGGGCCCAGGAGGTGCGGGCATTCTGGGCACCAGGAGTCAAGGAGCTGACTTTCCCAGCAGGCGTTTCCTCAGCGGATACTTGTTTCTGATGCCACTATGCGCCTCCCTAGGGACAAGGAATTTTATTAGGGATGTGGCAGTTTTCAAGGTCCAGGAATACAGGGGAGCCAGTTAACAGTTAATCCCATGAGGGGGTGGGGGTAGAGAGAACAAAAGGTGATTAGAGTTTCATTCCACTTCTTTTTTTTAAGCTTTATTTATTTATGCATACAAGAGCCTGGTGTAGGCCAGAGGTGTGGGGCTGAGAGGGTTCACCGGAGACAGAGTGGGGGAGCAGAACAGGCAGACTGACTGAAATGCTCTGCTGAGGGGTCAGTGGGCAAGGCAGGAGAGGTCTGCTGTGCCATGTGGGAAGCTCCCTGGTGGGAATCAAACTCCTGCTGCAGTGGCTGCCCAGAGCCTCATAGTGCTGAGACTTAACCCCTTGTGCCACCAGGGAGGCCCTTATTTAGAGCTTAACTGGCTTTCTGCCACCACTCCAGTAGGACAAAGGGGGGAGATACTTTACAGTAGATGGGGGTAGGGGTATAGGATCTCTTCCCCCTAATTCTGTTGACACCCAAGCAGGTGAGGGCTTCCTCTTTCTGGGAGCGGGGTGGCATTATGTCTCCCCACTAGACCGCACGAAGGCCTCCTGGACCCCACCGTGTCAGTAAAGGGGTTGTCCTCACCGCTTCCTGGAGGGCTCACCCACACACCCAGTGTGGAGGGAGGGGCGCTCTGCAGCTGAGTAGGGACAGGAATCTGGGCTCCCTGTTTGGTCTCCATGACAAGGGTGGGGGGTGAGCGGGGGGGCTCTGACTGCTAGGTGGGGTACAGTTCTAGATCCTGCTTTGGCTTCTCTGATCCTGCTCTGGCGGAGGGCTGGGACTGTCATGGCCAGAGGGGGTGGGACGCTAAGGACCCTCGGGGGGACCAGAGTTTGTTCCGTGTATTTGCCTTAGAACAGTTGTCTAAATGCTGTCTGCCTTGCTGGGCTGTCCACTGGCCCTTCGCCCAGAGAGAAAAGGTTTTTGTTGTGGCTTATTTCACCCTGTCCCTCATCTAAGCTGCTGGCTTTCTTAGCTACAACTCTGGGATTTAGAAAGCAAAAGAGAAGAATCTAGAGAACTCCCCACCGTGTTGTGTCTTGTGACCCTAACTCATCTGTCCTAATCTCTCCAACTTTCAGTCTTCTTTTATAGGCAATATCCAGAGTGTTTAGTTGTCCTTAGGAGGAGGAATTGGAAAATGTGGATATTCGCCACCTTTCTGGAGGAAGAGCTGGTTGACTTCAGACACAAATAAAAAAGCAGCAGCCAAATTCTCAGCGAGGCTGGGCTGTTTCTCAAACTGTACCCCCGTGGGAAGGTGACTTGGAGCTGCCCCCGCTCTGTGTCTGGGGTAAATAAGCTAAGTCTTTTCCATGTCAAGGTGCAGAATCACTGACCTTTAGATAAGGAAGGAGACTGAGATATCATCAAAGTTCATGAGTCATCCCAGGACACACCATGATGGAGTCTCCTCCAACCTTCCTACTAGATAGGTTATCTGCTTCTGTGTGCTGTTTCTAGTGCTAAAGACAGAAGTTGCTTATCAGCCCATCTCCTCTGGTTGTGCTGTGTTGGTTGTTCTGGGTGAGCATTCCTAGGGCAAGACAATAGATAATGAGAGAACTTTCAGTGCCTTCATTTCCTGCTGACTCAGAGGCTGAGGTGCTCCAGTAAAGATTTAACTGAGGGCCTGGGACGCCTTGCTGAGTGTGTGCTGCAGGTAAAGGCTAATGGTGTGTGCTGTGGCGTGCACATGTGTCTCAGAGAAGTCCTTCCTAACTGCAGGAAAATAAAACACAGGGCCTCCCTGGTGGCACAGGGCTTAAGTTTCAGGGCTATCAAGCTGTTGCCAGCCACTGCAGCAGGAGTTCGATCCCCACCAGGGAGCTTCCACATGGCGCAGCAGACCTCTCCTGTCTTGCTTGCTGCTCCCCTCAGCAGTGTACTTTGGGCGATCTGCCTGTTCTGCTCCCCACTCTGTCTCTGGTGAATCCTCTTACCCACTGCACTTCTGGCCTGCACCACAGCTCTTATATGCATAAATAAATTAAAGCAATCTTTATAAAAAGGAAAAACACACCTTTATCTCTTTGGAATTTAATTACAGCGGCTCACTAATTCCATTAACAATTTGCTAGTTTATCTTGTAGGCACACCCCAAAACAGCGACTCCCATAGCTCGTAGCAGAATCGTTAGCATTCAAAATACAGATTATAGGGCCCAGAAAATTAGCATTTTTAAAATCAGCTCATTAGACAATTTAGCATTTAAAAATGCAACAATAACATGTGCATTAAATTAGAAAGCATGGCACAACTTCAACTTTCCTATGTTGGCTTATCAAATGGAATGGTCTCAGGATATTTGCCAAGTATCATGCTCTTGTCCAAGAAGGAACCTCAACAAATGCCAAAATTTTTTTCCTAAAGATTTATTTATTTATGCACACAAGAACTGGGGTGTAGGCCAGAGGTGGGGTCGGGGCGGTAGATTATTTACCAGTGACACAGTGGGGAGCAGAACAGACAGATCTACTGAGGGGAGCAGTGGGCGAGACAAGAAAGGTCTGCTGTGCCATGTGCAAAGCTCCCTGGCTGGGGATCGAACTCGTGGTGCAGCTGCTGTGGTTATCTTCATCGTGCTGAGACTTAACCATTGGTTGTGCCACCAGGGAGTTCCCTCAACAAATGCAAATTTTTAAAAATCACTTAGGAGTTTGGGAAACTCTCAAATTCTATAAAGCATGCAAAGTAACCTATCAAAGGAAGGAACTTGACTGAAAAAATAAGTAGAGAATCTAAATAGACATCTTTCCAAAGGAGACATGCAGGAGGCTAACCGGTAGGTGAAAAGATGCTCTATGTTTCCACCATCAGGGAAATGCAAATCAAAACCACAGTGAGATACCACCTCACACTTACTAGAACCACCATTATCAAAAAGACAAGAAATAAATGCCTGAGAGGAAGTGGAGAAAAAGAGACTTGGGCACTGTTGGTGAAATGCATAGTGGTACAGCCACTGTGGAAAACAGGTCGGCTGTTCCCCAAAGAAAAATAGAACTAGTATATAATCCAGCAATACCATTCCTGGGCATATATCTGAGGGAACTGACACCGATATCTCAAAGGGATATCTGTGCCCCCTTGTTTATCGCAGCTTTATTCACAATAGCCAAGACATGGAAATAACTAAGTATCCACCTGCGGATGAAAGGATGAAGAAAAAGCATCGACCTACCTACCTACCTTCCTATTGTGGAATCTTGTTCTACCATAAGGAAGAATAACATTCTGCCATTTGCAGCAACATGGCTGAACCCTGAGAACATCATGTTAAGTGAAGTAAGTCAGACACAGAAATATAGATGCTGTATGATCTCACTTAAGGGTGGAATCTAAAAAACCAGACTCATAGTAACTGATAGTTGGATGCTGGTTGCCAGGAGTGGGGGGGGGGGGGTCAGGGTAAATGAGGAGCTGTTGGTAAAGGGTGCAAAGTCACAGTTATGCGAAGAGTAAGTTCTGAGGATGTAAAGTAGACATGGTGACTATAGTTAACAATACTGTATTGTATACTTGAAAATTGCTGCTAGATTAGATACTAAATGTTCTTACTATAACAACAAAAATGGTAATTATGTGAGGTGGAGGATGTGTTGACTAATCTTACTATGGTGATCACGTCTCAATATATATATGTGTATAAAATCATCGCATTATGTACCTTAAATACACAGTGCTCTATCTCATTAAAGCTGGAAAAATAATTCCTTATTCCGTAAAGAAAGAAAGTTAGTGAGTTGTAGGTTATTAGAAATTTTTAGAAAGATGGTGGCAACAGACATTGATTCTTAAATCTTTTCAAATTCCACATAAAAGAACACATGGGCCTGTCCTTTGTAGCAGAGATAACTTTTTAAGAACTTGTTCAACTTCTATGGGTAGTTACCTGCATTATTACATTTGATTGTTTCTAACGTAAGAGTTCTCAGAAATTATTTTTCTTTTATTTTTAAATTGTAAGATATTTTGTCAACAGATTGTTACTAAATTCTAAGTTTTTATTTCCTGGTGGATAAGAAAGCAGCTTACTAATTTTCTGTTTTAGAAATTGTTTTTTCTTGTTAGTCTTATTGCATAGTTGTTTTCTAATTTTAAAATGTATTAAAATCTTCTTTTTTAATTTTTAAATATATAATTCATCTGAATGAAATATTCAATTGTGTTCCTTTCTACTTTATTAATATATGTTTTATTCAGAGTAGAAAATTAGTTGGTAGAGAGTAAATTAATTTTCTCTATCTTGGTCCCTTTACTTACCATGAATAACAGTCTTAAGTTTATTTAAAATCCTGCCTTTAGGGCCTCCCCGGTGGCGCAGTGGTTAAGCGCTGCGTTGTGGAGCTGTCAGCAGCGGCGACGCGAGTTCGACGCCCGGCCGGGGAGATGCCCACATGGCGCGGCAGACCTCTCCTGCCTCGCCCGCTGCTCCCCTCAGCAGTGTATTTCTGATCTGCTTGTTCTGCTACCCGCTCTGTCTCTGGTGAGTCCTTTCGCCACCCCACGCCTCTGGCCTGTACCCCAGCTTGTATGTATTAAAAAAAAAAAAAATCACAAAAGTTTAAAAAAAAAATAAAATCCTGCCTTTATTGTTACTAGCTCTATTATTTTTACCCATTTTTATTGGGTCTATTTTATTGTTGTCTCACTATTTCCTTGATTACCATATTGATTTCACTTATTTTCCTGATATCTTGTTTAGCAATAAAAAATTTAATTCCTTGACTTTTTATGAGTATAATGTTCACTGAATCCATAAATTTTAGCACATGGGATTCACATTTTTGTAATTTCTGAGTTACCTGCATTTTCACATTTGATTGTTTCTAACCTAAGAGTTCTCAGAAAATATTTTTCCTTTATTTTTAAATTGTAAGGTGGTTTGCCAACAGATAATTACTAAATTCTAAGTTTTCATTTCATGGTGGATAAGAAAGCAACTTACTAATTTTCTGTTTTAGAAATTGTTTTTTCTTGTTAGTCTTATTGCATAGTTGTTTTCCAATTTTAAAATATATTAAAATCGTCTTTTTAAAATTTTTTATATTAGCATTTTTTTAATCATTATTCATATCTTTTACATTATTGTGTATTCCCCATAGATTACGCACCATCGATTCACCCGTGAGCATCACCATAGTCCCTTGTGCTCTTTTCTCCCCCATTTTGAGCCCTTTCCCTCCCCCCTCCCTTGCTGAATATCTCTTTCTAATTTGATTCTCCTGTATTCCTGTTATAAGTGGAACCTTTCGATATTTTTCTCTTTCTTTCTGGCTTATTTCGCTGAGCATGATCCCTTCTAGCTCCATCCATGTTGCTGCGAATTGCATGTGTTTGTCTTTTTTGAATGCCGTATAGTATTCCATTGTGCATATGTACCACATCTTCTTGATCCAATCACCTGTTTTTGGGCATTTGAGTTCTTTCCATATCTTAGCTATTGTGAACAATGCTGCAATAAACATACAGGTGCATGTATCTTTCTGGATTAATGTTTTCGTGTCTTTTGGGTAGATTCCCGGAAGTGGTATTACTGGGTCATATGGAAGCTCCATTTTTAGCAATTTGAGGAGCTGCCATACAGCGTTCCATGGTGGTTGGACCAGTTCGCATTCCCACCAGCAGTGTAGGAGGGATCCTTTTTCTCCACACCCTCACCAACAATTGGGTGAATATGTGCCATTATATGTTACAGAAATCTCACAGCATTGGACTATGGTTTCCTTGTTTTTTGTGTTTTGTATGTGTGTAATAATAGTGAAGACAGAAGAGCTTGTGGTCTCTCAGGGAAATGAGCAGAGACAGTAAAATAGGTCTGCATGTCCAGAGTGAACTTTGTAATTACACATAGACTTTCAGCATATGTATGATTTTATTAAATGTCTGTGCATCAAGAGAGCTGCCTAGGTGAGAGAGATGAGTGAACAAGTATGATTTTTTTTGTTAGTCAAGTAGGGGAGAATCTAAAACTGTGTGGCATCAGTGAGAGTATGTGAGAGACAGTCCAGGGTTCCCAAGAGTACAGGCAGATGAAGTGATACAGTAGTCTAAAGTAGGCGGATAAAAAGTTTTTAGAAGATGTGCTATTTTTCCTAGATTTTGAACTCCTTTTTTATACTTTAAAAATAGCCCCCTGGTATTATGCTTAGTGAAATAAGCAGAAGGAAAGAGAAAAATATCGGATGGTTTCACATATAGGGGGAACATAGGGAAACCATACAAAGGATCAGGAAAACAAACCACGAACAACTAGTAGACTGACTATAAATCAGAGACACTCAGCAGGGGATAGGGGAGGAGAGGGATCAAAACAGGGGAGGGAAGAGCACAAGAGACTATGGTGATAGTTCACAGGTGTCTTGCTGGTGGTAATTTTATTTGTAATTGCCTGTTTCTGCTTTCGTTTATGTTGTATGTGCTATTTTCTCCTTCTGATTTCTCATTTGACTCATTTATATTCCTCCTATAAATGATACCATTCGATATTGAAGATGTAGTTCTTGATTAAGGGATAAGCGTGGCTACATGTGCTCAACTCATTTGGTGATAACTTTGCTCTCAGAATCTAATACTGGAATACTATGTGCCCCGTGTATAGCATTACTTATGCCTCATAGGGAGAGCATTACTCTCACACTAGTGGCCTAGGATTTTCAGACTGTTGCAGCTTTATAAAGCCTAAGAGCCTATGTAAAGAAGTGACTTCTAACCAATGATATTTGGAAACAGAGATTCACTCTTATGGTTGTGTATACCTCTAACAAAAGCTTGTGAATGAAAATATTAATGTATATTTAATTTTAGTACTTTTCAGAGAACTGAAATAACACTGGTCAACAAATTTTTACAGAAGTCATGTTACTGAAATAAAATTAGTCATTTCCTATCAATTTTATGTGCTCAACACAAATATGACAGTCAAATTCTAAATTTGGCTCTAGTTTTTTTTGTAATCTGCAATAAATTGGTGTTTACATCACAAAATGCATGCCAATCGTAATAGGCCTATGGTTAATACCTGAAAAAAATCAAGTCATAGATACTTCTTAGATTTCTTCGCTAATCTCTTATACAGCTGTTCAGGAGCAACTCTGGGGAGTGTCCAGCAGTGTCAGCCAGCATTGCAGTGGGCCATTTTCCCTGGTATCTTTGTTTCACTGATGCAATATCTTTATGAAAACGTTCGCCATGTTCATCACTAGCCATACCACAGTTTTCAGCGAAGAAATCCAGATGGAATGAAGGAAGTGGATCTTTAGAGACATATTGCAGCCAAGTTTCTGATACTGCATCAGCATGTCTTCCACTAGTTCCTTGTAGTTTTCTGCCCTAACATTCCCAAGAAAGTTTGTAGACATGAGGCAAAAAGCATCCCATGCTTGTTTCGCATCACCCTGCAGCAAGTTGTTGAACTGGTCATCTTGGGGTAGACAGAATGCTTGAGTGGACTATTCTTGACTCCTTTTGCTCCATTATTTCGCCAGAAAGAGGAGGAACCAAGCAGAAGTAACAGTCTTTCATGTGGTTGCTCGGCTCTCTCCACACCATGGGGACTGCAGATGGCACTGATGGTCTTTTGCCATTTGACCACTGTGAGAGCTGTGTTGTCCATGTGGCACAGCATAAATGCGGGGCCCAAGGCTTGTCTTGGTCACCAACCTTGCATCCAAAATAAAGATGATAAGCCTTCTTCACTTGAGACGTGATACTTTTCTTCTCATTGGCAAATGTCACTTGCCCACAAATGGAGCAGAAATTGTCCACACTATTAGCACACTTTTGAGGCATTACTGTTCTTTCTGTATTGCGCCTAAATGGATAAAATCATAACAGTTCTATGGAACAGTAGCTTAAACTGTCGTGCACAAAGTCTGAAATATTTTCAGTGCTCAACCTTGCCGACAGGGCTTTCTATAGTGCACTGCTGACGTCAGCTTACTTCAGCAGTCGCCTGGAAGTAGCATTGCATTGCATCGCATCAGAAAATGATGCAATCAACTCTGGATGATGTGTACATGATGGTATTGTGCAAAGCGATGCAATATGACATCATTCTAGGCTGATTAGGATGTTGTTGCAGTCCTACTGGATAAATTTCCACGGTGAAACCTATCAAATGAATTACATGAAATATCTTCATAACGAGAACTAATAAAAAACTTTCAGGGTTATATTCATGTTCAGCACACCAAGATACTACAGATTAGGGCCTTTTTAAGTCAGTAATGATCTCACTGTTGACCAGTGTAATCACCCTAAAATAATCATGCTATAGATTTTGAAGCTGGCATTCCTGACTTTTGTGCATGTATAAGCAATGATGCATTCATCCAAAGAAATTGGGAAATGCCATTACTTTTATGACAAAGATTGGTTTCAGAAAAAAAAAAAAGGAAACTGCCTTGAAATCAATGAAATACTGAAATTTATGCAAAAATTCTTAGAATAAATGTGCGGGAACAGTGTATTATCTTCATATACATTTTTTTGCAGATGTTATGGAGAGAACAGCATAGATGATGCAATAATAGATAAGACGGTTTCATTATATTGATGTATTCACTAAAGAAACGTATTTTTCAGTGATTATGGAAATATTACAAATATTGAACAATTATTAGAATATCACTTATACTACAGTTTGTAGACTACCAGCACCCGAATTACTCATGTATTTATTAAAAATGCAATTTTTTGGGTTCCACTGGAGACATGCTTTATCAGTATAGGATTAGGATTCTGGAAATTTTATTTTAAACAAATGCTCAGAAGATTTTAATACATTTTAAAATTAGAAAACAGCTATGCAATAAGACTAACAAGAAAAAACAATTTCTAAAACAGAAAATTAGTAAACTGCTTTCTTATCCACCATGAAATAAAAACTTAGAATTTAGTAATTATCTGTTCACAAACCATCTTACAATTTAAAAATAAAAGAAAAATAATTTCTGAGAACTCTTAGGTTAGAAACAATCAAATGTAAAAACCCAGATAACTCAGAAATTACAAAAAGGTGAATCCCATGTGCTAAAATTTGTGGATTCAGTGAACATTTTCCTCATAAAAAGTCAAGGAATTAAATTTTTTTATTGCTCAACAAGATATCAGGAAAATAAGTGAAATCAATATTGTAATCAAGGAAATAGTGAGATAACAATAAAATAAACCCAATAAAAATGGGTAAAAATAATAGAACTAATAACAATAAAGACAGGATTTTCAATAAGCTCAAGACTGTTATTTGTGGTAAGTAAAGGAACCAAGATAGAGGAAACTAATTAACTCAATACCAACTAATTTTCTTTTTTTTCTTTTTTTTTTAAAGATTTATTATTTATTTATACATACAAGCTGGGGTACAGGCCAGAGGCGTGGGGTGGCGAGAGGGTTCACCAGAGACAGAGCGGGGAGCAGAACAGGCAGATCAGAAATACACTGCTGAGGGGAGCAGCGGGCAAGGCAGGAGAGGTCTGCCGCACCATGTGGGATTCTCCCCGGCCGGGCGTCGAACTCGCGTCGCCACTGCTGACAGCTCCACAGCGCAGCGCTCAACCGCTGTGCCACCGGGGAGGCCCAATACCAACTAATTTTCTATTCTGAATAAAACATACTATTAATAAAATATAAAGGAACACAATTGAATATTTCATTCAGAAGAAGAGATCACTACCCATAGAAGTTGAACAAGTTGTTAAAAAGTTATCTCTGCTACAAAGGATAGGACCATATGTTCTTTTATGTGGAATTTGAAAAGATTTAAGAATCAATGTCTGTTGCCACCATCTTTCTAATTTCCAATAATCCCACAACTCACTAACTTTCTTTCCTTACGGAATAAGGAATTATTTTTCCAGCTTTAATGAGATAGAGCACTGTGTATTTAAGGTACATAATGCGATGATTTTATACACATACATATATTGAGACGTGATCACCATAGTAAGATTAGTCAACACACCCTCCACCTCACATAATCACCATTTTTGTTGTTATAGTAAGAACATTTAGTATCTAATCTAGCAGCAATTTTCAAGTATACAATACAGTATTGTTAACTATAGTCACCATGTCTACTTTACATCCTCAGAACTTACTCTTCTCATAACTGTGACTTTGCACCCTTTACCAACAGCTCCTCATTTACCCTGACCCCTCCCCCCCCCCCACTCCTGGCAACCAGCATCCAACTATCAGTTACTGTGAGTCTGGTTTTTTAGATTCCACCCTTAAGTGAGATCATACAGCATTTATATTTCTGTGTCTGACTTACTTCACTTAACATGATGTTCTCAGGGTTCAGCCATGTTGCTGCAAATGGCAGAATGTTATTCTTCCTTATGGTAGAACAAGATTCCACAATAGGAAGGTAGGTAGGTAGGTAGATGCTTTTTCTTCATCCTTTCATCCGCAGGTGGATACTTAGTTATTTCCATGTCTTGGCTATTGTGAATAAAGCTGCAATAAACAAGGGGGCATATATATCCCTTTGAGATATCGGTGTCAGTTCCCTCAGATATATGCCCAGGAATGGTATTGCTGGATCATATACTAGTTCTATTTTTAAATCTTTGGGGAACAGCCGTCCTGTTTTCCACAGTGGCTGTACCACTATGCATTTCACCAACAGAGGCCAAGTCTCCTTTTCTCCATTTCCTTGTAGGCATTTGTTATCTCTCGTCTTTTCTATAACGGTGGTTCTAATAAGTGTGAGGTGGTATCTCACTGTGGATTTGTAACAGGGTGGTCCCCAGGAGAAAGGGTGTGTCCCAGGTTCCCTGACCCACCCAAGGTAGGATAGAACTGAGCAGGATATAAGAAGCTGAGAAGAGAGAGAGGACACACACACAGGACAAACACAGAGGAGAACACACAGACAGAAGATAGGAAGAGACACATGAAAGATGGAAAGCCAGAAGAGGCCCAAGGAGGAGAGAGACTTGTAAAGAAGCTGCACTGGCCTGGACTGATTGAAAGAGATGTGGGTGAGAGACCCGAGGGAAAGTTAATGATGTCTATGTTGATTTTGGTTTTGATTTTGTTCTGTTCCTCTCAGAATTGTCTGACTGTTTCTGACCCTTTTGGATGGGTCCCTGCCAAAAGCTGCTCTAGACTTGTGGCAGGCTATCGAGACTTGCTTTGGGCCAATCCCGTTTGGGTGGACTTTTACCCACGAGGAGTTGGATAACATTGGGTGCTTGACTTAGAAAATATATTTTTTGTCTTCTCTGTCCTTTCTAGTTGTATTAAAGTTTCTTTCCACAAAAGGTCCTACATGTTTTGTATTGATGTGGTGGGTGGCAGAACCCATTTAGACCAGGGCAGGTCTGGGGTTTCGGGGGTGCCCCTCTCGCTGCCCTGTAACAAAGTGGCACAGGAGTTAAAGTCTCAGCACTATCAAGCTATCCACAGCCACTGCAGCACGAGTTCGATCCCCGGCCAGGGAGATTCCCACATGGCTCAGCAGACCTCTCCTGTGTTGCCCACTGCTCCCCTCAGCAGTGGATTTCAATAGATCTGCCTGTTCTGCTCCCCACTCTGTCTCTGGTGAATCCTATCACCCCCCGCCCCACACCTCTGGCCTACAACCCATTTCTTGTGTGCATAAATAAATAAATCTTTAGAAAAAAATTTGGCACTTGTTAAGGTTCCTTCTTGGACAGAAGCATGATACTTGGCAAATATCCTGAGACCATTCCATTTGATAAGCCAACATAGGAAAGTTGAAGTTGTGCCATGCTTTCTAATTTAATGCACATGTTATTGTTGCATTTTTAAATGCTAAATTGTCTAATGAGCTGATTTTAAAAATGCCAATTTTTCTGGGCCCTATAATCTGTATTTTTTAAAAGGTATATTTTATTTATTTATTTATTTTTAAAGATTTATTTATTTATACATACAAGCTGGGGTACAGGCCAGAGGCGTGGGGTGGCGAGAAGATTCACCAGAGACAGAGCGGGGAGCAGAACAGGCAGATAGACCAAAGTACACTGCTGAGGGGAGCAGAGGGCGAGGCAGGAGAGGTCTGCTGCACCATGCAGGATTCTCCCTGGCTGGGCGTGGAACTCACATTGCCTCTGACAGCTCCCCAGCTCCACGCTTAACTGCTGCGCCACCAGGGAGGCCCTATAATCTGTATTTTGAATGAGCTAACGATTCTGCTACGAGCTATGGGAGTCGCTGTTTTGGGGTGTGCCTAGAAGATAAACTAGCAAATTGTGAATGGAATTAGTGAGCCTCTGTAATTATATTCCAAAGAGATAAACGTGTGTTTTTCCTTTTTATAAAGATTGCTTTAATTTATTTATGCATGTAAGAGCTGTGGTGCAGGCCAGAAGTGCAGTGGGTAAGAGGATTCACCAGAGACAGAGTGGGGAGCAGAACAGGCAGATCGCCCAAAGTACACTGCTGAGGGGAGCAGCAAGCGAGACAGGAGAGGTCTGCTGCTCCATGTGGGAAGCTCCCTGGTGGGGATCGAACTCCTGCTGCAGTGGCTGGCAACAGATTGATAGCCCTGAAACTTAAGCCCTGTGCCACCAGGGAGGCCCTGTGTTTTATTTTCCTGCAGTTAGGAAGGACTTCTCTGAGACACATGTGCACGCCACAGCACACACCATTAGCCTTTACCTGCAGCACACACTCAGCGAGGCGTCCCAGGCCCTCAGTTAAATCTTTACTGGAGCACCTCAGCCTCTGAGTCAGCAGGAAATGAAGGCACTGAAAGTTCTCTCTTTATCTATTGTCTTCCCCTAGGAATGCTCACCCAGAACAACCAACACAGCACAACCAGAGGAGATGGGCTGATAAGCAACTTCTGTCTTTAGCACTAGAAACAGCACACAGAAGCAGATAACCTATCTAGTAGGAAGGTTGGAGAAGACTCCATCATGGTGTGTCCTGGGATGACTCATGAACTTTGATGATATCTCAGTCTCCTTCCTTATCTAAAGGTCAGTGATTCTGCACCTTGACATGGCAAAGACTCAGCTTATTTACCCCCGACACAGAGCGGGGGCAGCTCCAAGTCACCTTCCCACGGGGGTACAGTTTGAGAAGCAGCCCAGCCTCGCTGAGAATTTGGCTGCTGCTTCTTTATTTGTGTCTGAAGTCAACCAACTCTTCCTCCAGAAAGGTGGCGAATATCCACATTTTCCAATTCCTCCTCCTAAGGACAACTAAACACTCTGGATATTGCCTATAAAAGAAGACTGAAAGTTGGAGAGATTAGGACAGATGAGTTAGGGTCACAAGACACAACACGGTGGGGAGTTCTCTAGATTCTTCTCTTTTGCTTTCTAAATCCCAGAGTTGTAGCTAAGAAAGCCAGCAGCTTAGATGAGGGACAGGGTGAAATAAGCCACAACAAAAACCTTTTCTCTCTGGGCGAAGGGCCAGTGGACAGCCCAGCAAGGCAGACAGCATTTAGACAACTGTTCTAAGGCAAATACACGGAACAAACTCTGGTCCCCCCGAGGGTCCTTAGCGTCTCACCCCCTCTGGCCATGACAGTCCCAGCCCTCTGCCAGAGCAGGATCAGAGAAGCCAAAGCAGGATCTAGAACTGTACCCCACCTAGCAGTCAGAGCCCCCCGCTCACCTCCCACCCTTGTCATGGAGACCAGACAGGGAGCCCAGATTCCTGTCCCTACTCAGCTGCAGAGCGCCCCTCCCTCCACACTGGGGGGTGTGGGTGAGCCCTCCAGGAAGCGGTGAGGACATCCCCTTCACTGACACGGTGGGGTCCAGGAGGCCTTCGTGCGGTTTAGTGGGGAGACATAATGCCACCCCGCTTCCAGAAAGAGGAAGCCCTCACCTGCTTGGGTGTCAACAGAATTAGGGGGAAGAGATCCTGTACCCCTACCCCCATCTACTGTAAAGTACCTCCCCCCTTTGTCCTACTGGAGTGGTGGCAGAAAGCCAGTTAAGCTCTAAATAAGGGCCTCCCTGGTGGCACAAGGGGTTAAGTCTCAGCACTATGAGGCTCTGGGCAGCCACTGCAGCAGGAGTTTGATTCCCACCAGGGAGCTTCCCACATGGCACAGCAGACCTCTCCTGCCTTGCCCACTGACCCCTCAGCAGTGCATTTCAGTCAGTCTGCCTGTTCTGCTCCCCGCTCTGTCTCTGGTAAACCCTCTCAGCCCCACACCTCTGGCCTACACCAGGCTCTTGTATGCATAAATAAATAAAGCTTAAAAAAAAAAGAAGTGGAATGAAACTCTAATCACCTTTTGTTCTCTCTACCCCCACCCCCTCCTGGGATTAACTGTTAACTGGCTCCCCTGCATTCCTGGACCTTGAGAACTGCCACATCCCTAATAAAATTCCTTGTCCCTAGGGAGGCGCATAGTGGCATCAGAAACAAGTATCCGCTGAGGAAATGCCTGCTGGGAAAGTCAGCTCCTTGACTCCTGGTGCCCAGAATGCCCGCACCTCCTGGGCCCTGGAAATGGGCAGCCCTGTGCTTCCCTCACACCCCACCCCCCTTCCATAGCCCCAGGACTCCTGCCATTCAGAGAGCAGTTACTTTGGGGGAGCCTATCCCCCAGACTCCCCCGATGACCATCTTCAATAAACTCCTCCATGTAGGAGTTTCATGGTTCATAGTTTGACTTCTTGGGCGGGAGCAAATTACTTGGCAAAGGCGGATTAAGGTTGCTAATCAATTCACCTTCAAGTGGAGATTTTTCTGGATGGTCCAAGTCGCCCCCAGTGTATTCTGTAAATGTGCAAGGGGGAGGCAGACGAGGTAGTGACCAACTAGTCATGGCTGGATTTGCAGGTACGAGAGGGCCAGAGAGAAGGTGCAAGAGGAAGGCCGCTTACATTAAAAATCCCAGAAGGGGACTTAGCCCTTCCCAGCAGGAAACCGTTCTGCCTGAATCACAAAAGCATAAGATAATTCACTTGTTTTAAGTCACCAGTTTGGGGTAATTTGTTAGAACAGGAGTAGAAGACAGATTTGCTTTCCATATATTCATTTCTTTTTAAAAGAATACTTACTTTAATAGAAGATTTTTATATATTTTGCATAGAGAACTGGGGTGTAGGTGGTGGGTGTGGGGGTGGTGAGAGGATTCATCAGAGACAGAGTGGGGAGCAGAAGAGGCAGGTTGACTTGAGTACACTGCTGAGGGGAGCAGCAGGTGAGGCAGGAGAGGTCTGCTGCGCCATGTGGGTCAGCTCCCTGGCCAGGGATGGAACTCGGGCATCACAGTAGGCCCTCTGCAGTGCCAGTGCTGAGACTTAACCCCTAGGCCGCCAGAGGTCACCTCATGCTCTTTGCTGGCCCTCAGCAAGGGGCCCTGGCCAGGGAGCCTCTCTCAAGCAAGGAAATGATGTTGGTGCCAACACAAGGTAAGTAAGCAATGTGGCACCCCATCGAATAAACACCCTCTCAAAAGTCAATTCCAAGAAACATTTATTGAGCTCAGATTACACAGGAAAGGTTAAGTGGTAAAGAGGGCTCCTCCCCTCTGGGTACAGCGAACCCCACTCTGCTTCAGCCGGTGCATCTACGGGTCATCAGTCTTTTACAAGCATTCGGAACCCTGTCATGTTCAGAGTCTTCTTAGAAAGGTGTGATTAGTTGGGCAGATGGAGGGTTTGCTTGATTTTCTGATTAAAAAAAAAAGAAAAAAAGAAAAGGAAAACTAGTTACAACAAACCAAAGAGACCGAGTGTTCTTAGATCAGCTCATTTCCCACATCCCATCCATGGGCGTGGGAGTTAAATTCTTCAGATGTAAAGTCCTTTATTTTCCTCCTTTTTCCTCTCCCTCTCTTTGTGCCTAAAGTAAGGTGTTTAGACAATTGTCCAGATATCCACCTCACTATATGAAGAAACTACTTTAAATGCCACCCCCCATATAAAAAAAACCTGAGAGGCTAAGTGTTGAAACTGATCAGAACTCCTAAGAGTTACAGTGTTCAGCTGTATGTGAACTAAATTACATGTTTTATATATCGGAGAATCAGATGCCTTTTCTTCAGGCTCGCTCTACTGGAATCCACATCCTAGAGAGATCAGAGGAAAGGAATCTTGGAAAACTCCAGAAAGGACTCTTATCCTGTTTGGTTACAGAAAAGCCAGACAATTAAACTTGGAAGATAAACCTCAGAGTAGCAAGATGTCATGTTTAAGCTCCAAGTGAAACTACACAGCTGATGTCAACATTTTGGAGATATTTTAAATTTGGAATTCTTTCCAAAGGATTTAAACCAGCATTAGAAATGGTGTCATCTAATAAGGTATTAGGGGCAAGACAAGAAACTTACACACCAAATGTGCTTTGGGCTCAGGGATGTGGCCCTCGGGGGAGAAGGTGGGTCTGCCTGCAACTAAGTTAATGTTTTTATACATTTCCATTGCCAATGAGTTACACACAAGGAAAGGGACACAGGGAGAAATCTCTGCATTTTCAGAGACAGGATTCTTACCAGAGGCCTCAGGGCCTTCCTCCTCAAACATATGGGTGTTGGGGTCCTTATCAACAGGAATGTCTAAGAAAAGAAAATAGAAGCTGGTTGTGGCCACAGCTTAAACTGGGAATCAAGTGCATCAAGGAAAGCAGTTTCCCCTCGGGGATGCAAAAATGGGAGCCCCCCAATCCTACCCAGGGCTCCAAAGCCAGAACCCTCACTTACCGTCAGTGTGCATGGGAATGGCGGTTCCTATTTCACCAGGGCAGTCTGAGCAAGGGGCCAGCTCTATTTTAGCGAAGTCTGAGCCGCCGGTCAGTCCAGTCTCGTCGCTGTCTGCTTCATCATCGTTCTCATCATCATCTTCCTTATTTTCTGCTTCATCATCTATCTCGCGGACTTCATCACTGTCTTCATCACTGACATGTGCGCCAGGGGTTATTTGCACTACATTAAGGGGGTTTGCCTCGATGGTCGGTTCTTCCGAAGCAACGAAGTCCTGAATAGTAAACTTCAAGCCATTTTGGTTGTTTGGGTGACTGCTGATTTCTAAAAGAGCCAGAAAAAGGGCAGCGCAAGTACTTTCTAATGTGAATATTTTTACCTGCTCCACACCCTCCTATTCCCAGTTACATATTTTTCTGGGGAAAATATGGACCAGCAAGAGACGTATTGAATCAAAGGAGGTGTCATCACAATGCTGGAGAGTCCAGAAGACTCGGTGCCACCTGGAAGGAGTATCTCAGAGGACCCTGTGCCAGCCTCCTTTGAGGGGGCCAGTTACGAAGAAGTATTTGATGTTGTGACTCTAAATGGGAACCAGATGGACTGGAACAGAATACACATTCTAGGCTTTCCCTTCTAGAACCCTTTCAAGTTCCCGAAAACTAAAATAAGACAAGAGGTAGTAAGAGGCAAGGAAAATGGCTATTTCCAAAGTGTATAACAAGAATGGAATCAACTAAAAAAATGGGCAGCTACTCCTACCACTTAAAGGGTATGTCTAGGACTTCATTTTTCAGACTGTCCAATAAAATGCACAATCTAAGCAACTTGGCTCTTGTTAACCACAAAAGCCTCGTAACCGTGTGGGCCCGATGAGCAAAGAATCCGGTTCGACTTGGGACCGAGTCCAAGTCACAGACATTGGGGCTGCAATTCAGTAGGCTAAGGCCACCCTGCCCATGGGGCCAAAATCTGAGCACTATACTTTAGTCCCTTGGCTGTATCATTCCATCACAGAAGGACCCCCAAATCCAGCATCTAAACGTTGAGAGCTACAGAGGGAGAACGGGGAAAATAATAACTTTAATGCAAATGAATGAATGCTCTCCCCCTGAAAAATGGAATTGAAGTCAGGAAGAAACTAGAAAACAAAGCCTTTGGGGGAAGAGTGTCCTTCCTCTCTCTGGTTCATGAGGACACCTGACATCTTCCTTGTCTCAGTGAGACAAGTTTTCCTTCCAGGCCCACTGATTTCCACGGCTTGTGATGGACCCAGACTTTTACTCTGTTATAAAATGAGACACAAGACTTTGTACCTGAATTAAATAGAATAAAGCCTCTTTAGCACCCAGCATTTAATGGGAACCCAGAAAACCTTCAGCAATTCTCTACTCCAAAACCACCTGGCCCAGTCTTTTGCTTTTTTAGGTCCATTCTAACAAATCTTAGCTACACAACTAAATAAGGCCTCAGAGCTCAGCACCTACCCCACCGTAAAACCAACTCATAAATTTTACCATTTCCCTTTACAATGTTCGCGGCAGGTCTGTCTGACTGTGGTCCAGGCCCACCACATACCATGACAGGATTTGAACCCTGCTCTTCTGCAAAACCCCTTCCACAGAGCCACTTACCTAGGGATGATGTGGGAGCACTGGCGGCCAGGGTGGCACACCCCGCAAACACGAGGAGTATCTTCCCCAGCATGGCGCTGACTAGGAGACACAAAGCACTGGAAATCCAGAAGGTTCCAGAAGGTTGCAGAAGGCAAGCCCAGAGGTTCTGGACCTCATTTTCTCCACTGGGCTTTTATAGCCTCACTCCCAGAGGGCTGCCTTCCTGGGAGGTTTCAAAAAAAAAAAAAAAAAAAAGCCTCGCCCAAACAATGAGAATGTTCCTGAGGCAGAAAAAGGAGTAGGGAGGAGGAGGGAGAGCTGGGGGTTTGGAAGAAATCTCTGATAAGGTCCTGTTAAAGTTAGGCTGCATTGACACATTTCCAGAAGGATGGATTATTGTCTCACAGAGGTGTAGGAGAGGAATTCAACTCCACCTGATCCCACAGTCTCTCCCCTGCACGTTTCTGGAGTCAAATAGTGCTTTGCAGAACTCTCCACCACCTGCACTCCCACCTCCAAAACATGTTGCTTATTCCTGTCAGAACCTGCTGGCTACTTCGACTCTAAGGGACAGCCCTACCACAAAGTTCCACCAAGAGAACTCGGGTAGAATAATTAAAACCCCTATTACTACTAAAAAAAAAAAAAAAAAAAAAAATTAGATTTCACACGTGCTACAATCTCATTTGATTCTCTCCACAAAACCCTATGTGGAGAGTTTATTATTATTCCCATTTTTCTGGCGAGGAACCTAAAGACTGAGAGACTAAAGGACTCCAGACTCACCTGAAGATATTCTTGCTGTCCAGGAATGTCATGAATGTGCAATTCTTCCCGGTGGGTTCCTGCCAGTGGCAGCCCTAGTCCTCCAGGGGGCAGTAGGAAGCTGTGATGGGTCCGTGGTCAAAGCACTGACCCCTAAAGAAGATGCTAAAGAGGTTGGGAAAACTCAAGGTTGTGGGAAGAGCTCACGAGAGATAGGCCTGCACTCAACTGAAAGTCTAGACTATCACCTACAACTTTGGTAGGCTCAAACTCCCCTGAAGTCTTTAAGTCTCAGTTTTCTTAGACACCGCAGCTGAGCCCTGATCTTCTGTAATCACAGAGTTAACACTATCAAGGGGTTAACAATAGAACCTCCAGAGAATAGTAACTAGAGCAGTTAGTGTTTATTGAGTGCTTCATTTTGTGCTATAGACATGTTATCTTACCCTAGTGTCAAATCTTATCTCATCTTATGTTCCTCCTTTTCTAAATAAACAAACCAAGGCACAGAGAGGTTGGGAAGTATGGAAGGTCACACAGTAAGTATATAGAAGGCCACAAGCAAATCTGTTGGCAACCTGATGGAGGGCCATGCTCTCGTATCTGCCCCCAGCCCAGTTACTCCCTGATCACCTTTTCACTGACTGAGGTGCCATCTGCACAGCCGCCACCCTAAAGGCAGGACACACACACACACACACACACACACACACACACACACACAAGAACATTTTTGTTTTTCTGGAAACTAAACTTCCTTGGCAAGTCCTGTGCCTTGAAGTGTAGCCCAAACACAATGGGCAAGAGCTTGGAAGCAAGAAGAACAAGACAAACTTGCAGGCAAATAGCACCAGCAAACAATACGACTCCGAGGAGACAAGGCTGCAGTGAGTCACCAGCCAGTGGCAGGGGCGTTGGTCTGCACCTGTGCACCAAGCGATTTCCTAGCCCAGATAAGCCCAAGAGTACACTTCCAATGTGTGAAGTAGAGCCTCTGACTGAGGAGAGCTGGACTGAGGCGCTAAGAAGGTAGTAGGCGCTAAGAAGGTAGTAGAGGGGCGAAAATGACCTACTTCTTCTAGAAATTTATTTTGGCAGCTCAACCACCTAAAAACATAGCCACTACTTCAGGTGTTCTTCTGAAAGTCAGGATACCATTTTTTACTTGCCTCAGTTTCCCCAGAGTCAGTGAAAGAGCAGCTGCCTTGTGACCCCTTTGTTGAAATATGGGGGGAATTTGATCTCCCTTCATGAAGATGTGGTTTTTTTTTTAAAGATTTATTTATTTGTGTATACAAGAACTGGGGTGTAGGCCAGAGGCGTGGGGTGGTGAGAGGATTCACCAGAGACAGACTGGGGAGCAGAACAGGCAGATCTACTGAAGTACACTGCTGTGGGGAGCAGCGGGGAGACAGGAGAGGTCTGCTGCGCCATGTGGGAAGCTCCCTGGCCAGTGATGGAACTCATGCTGCAGTGGCTGCAGACAGCTTCATAGCGCTGAGACTTAACCCATTGTGCCACCAGGGAGGCCCGAGTGTCTCTTTCTTACCACCAGTGCATTGCCAGATAACTGACACAGTGAGTACCCAAGAGGCACCAGGTCCTATATAGAATATGTGAATAATAATACGTGCCTTTGAGTGCTGTGGTATGATGCCCATACTAAATAAGTACTCAAGTACTTAGCAAATACCCAAGAAGTAGCTGACAATATCTAATGGGTGTCATCATCTACAGATAGAAGACTTGGAACTAAAATCTGATTCTGAAGCCAGTCCTCTTTCCACTGCACCATAAATATCTGTGGGAGAAGTTCTGCTTTCTTTAAGGTGTCAAAGACATTAAAGGCAAATCTTATCTTCACATCTAAATGCGTAACAGGAACTGGATTCAGAGAAAGCTGCAAGGCAATGGGCATCTCAGACCTGAGTCAGAAAGACATCTACCATTGTCCGGAGGAAAGCCACAGTCAGTTAATCCGAAATCTTTATTACTCATAGAACTACAAGAAAAAAGGTGATAATTTTAATGATAGGGCCAGCAAATATATAACTCTCCTTCATTTCTAGTGACTGATTTTTAATGTCTTTTATGTGAAAAGAGAAGGGGAGAGTTTTTAAAAAATCAGGAAGTCTGAGTTAATGCAGACAAAAAAAATAAACTTACACAGAGCTTACACAGATTTTTAGTGCTCTTTCGTTAAAATATTGCGTATACACACATAATGCATACATATCAGTATAAATTTGTCCAAACCACAGACACCTAGAATGCAGCACCCCAGGCATGAACCCTAACAGAGACATGGACTATGGAGTAGATGTGCTAATGTAAGTTCGCCAATTGTAAGCAACATGCCGCTCTGCTGGAAGGTGTTGATTATGACGGGATGTTACATGGCAGGGAGAGGGGCACCCCAGAACCCCCAAACCTGCCCACTCTAAATAGGTTCTGCCATCTGCTGCATCAAAACATAACATATAAGACCTTTAGTGGAAAGAAACTTTAATACAAGTAGTGTGCAATACAGAAAAGACAAAGAATATAGTTTCTAAATCAAGCACCCAGTGTTACCCGTCCCCTTGTGGGTAAAAGTCCACCCAAATGGGATTGGGCCAAAGCAAGACCCGAAAGCCTGCCACATGTGTAAAGCACCTTGTGGTGGGGACCCATAGAAAAGGGTCAGAAACAGTAAGACAAGTCTGTCAGGAAAAGAACAAAATCAAAATCAAGATTAATGTCGCCACTGTCACCTCCCCACGGGTCTCTCACCCACATCTGCTTAAATCAGTCCAGACCAGTGCAGCTTCTTTAAATGTCTTTCTGCTCCTTGTGCCTCTTCTGGCCTCCATCCTTCCTCTTTCCTCTTTCCTTTCTTCTCTCTCTAGCTTCTTCTATCTTCTCCAACTTCTTATCTCTCCTGCTAAGCTCCACACTCCCTTGGATGGGGCAGGGAAACTGGAACACTCCCTTTTCCTGGGGACCAGCCTGAAACAGGAAGAGGGGACCTACACATAAGTCAGAATAAGGGGCGTGCGACAACTCTATCCCTTTTGTTCCATGTTCCTATTTATGCTTTCTAAAATTGCTTTAGACAATAAAATCTACTCAACAAACTTACTAAAATCTAAAACATAACGCAATAATCTGTAATGGGGATCAAAATGCAAAATGGCAAACATTTTGCCTACAACTGGATAAAAAATAAACAGAACGCAATAGACTCAGATGAAAGGCTGGGAAGGAGACACATCAAATCAGCTATTTGGGACCTCACTTGTATAATAAAACTTTGGATGTTTTGCATTCATTTAAATAATTTGATTGTGCATGGTTCACTTTTAAAATCAGGAGTGAATTTTTTTTTAAAAAAATATTTATTTATTTATTTATGCAGGGTACAGGCCAGAGGTGTGGGGCGGCGAGAGGGTTTACCAGAGACAGAGTGGGGAGCAGAACAGGCAGATCGATGGAAATACACTGCTGAGGGGAGCAGCGGGCAAGGCAGGAGAGGTCTGCTGCATCATGTGGGAATCTCCCCGGCTGGCCGGGTGGGCGTCGAACTTGCATCACTGCTGCCGACAGCTCCACAGCTCAGCGCTTAACCGCTGCACCACCGGGGAGGGTCTGGAGTGAATTTTTTTTAATTTATTTATTTATGCATTCAAGAACTGGGATGTAGGCCAGAGGTGTGGGGTAGTGGGGGATTCACCAGAGACAGAGTGGGGAGCAGGACAGGGAGATCCACTGAAGTACACTGCTGAGGGGAGCAGCGGGCAAGACAGGAGAGGTCTGCTGCGCCATGTGGGAAGCTCCCTGTCTGGGTGCTTGGTGGCTGCTGATACTTCATAGTGCTGAGACTTAACCCCTTCCGCCACCAGGGAGACTCCAACCTCACACATTAATGTTCGTTCCTCAGAGGGGAGCCTGGTAAAAAGAAGCCAAATACAGTGGTAGTTTTTCTCCCAAGGGTTTACAGCTGGAATGACTTCATAATCTGGTTTGACAAACAAATACCTGATGAAGGGGAGCTGGGAGGGAGGGAGAAGCAATGCCAGGGAAGTTCAGAGAGTGAAATCAGGAGTGGAGATTTGTTTTGGAGAAGGAGGCTTTTGGTTTGAGCTTTGAAGATGGCAAAGTTAGGAATAGGGGCTGGCGTAGGTGCCTGAAGCCTTGTTGTAGCAGCATATAATGGCCACATAATGCTGAGCGTCTGGGGGAGACTGTCTGCAGAAGTTCTAACCCTTTGCTAATTCCTTCAAGGAATTCCACCCAAAGGGTAAAGAGTCCTTATTCATCCCTGAGGCCACAAAATTCTTTATGTTATTGTTCTCATTTACAGAGAAAGGAAAGGCCCAGTGATTTTTTTTTTTTTTTGGTTTTCTTTCCACAGTACTATAAGGAGTAGTTTTATTTTTCTTTAATGGCCTCTGTCTGACTCTGGGTGCACACTGCCCTTCCACCCTCCCCTTCCAGGCATTCATTGAGCACATTCTGATGCCGTGCTGTGTACTGAACAATGTACATAGGTCAAAATGACCCACGTTCGCCCTTCAAGATTTCAGACTCACAAGAGAGTCTGAAGTTTCTCTGTTGTTTCTGCTATTTCTTGTTATTTCTGTTATTGTCTGTTATTTCTAGGCAGAGAAATAGCGTGTCATGTAACATGAATGAGGACGCATGTCTGGATCACAGTGTAGGAAGTGGTCAGGTTTGTCCGCCCTCCCGCCACTAGCATCAATGATCGACACCTGTGGTCTTACACGCGGGCGTGAGGGCGGCCCCTGCGGTGCGGCGGGCACGCGGGAGTGGGCGCAGCTGGGCCAGAGACTGCGCATATAAGGGCGGCAGCAGGGCGTGAGGCAGAGCCCAGCAGAGCCCGGAGGAGAGGCCTCAGGAGAACCCCAGAGAGCCCAGAAAGAGTGAAGATTCGCCCACGGGCTGGGAGCCAGCAGTGTCCAGGCCCCAGGCCCCCTGCCCGCCCTGCGCCTGGCCGCCTCACTGCCAGTGGTGCAGAAAGATCATTCAAAGCCTGAAAAAGCCACTGAGGACTCCGGGACCCACCTTTACCCCGCTGGGATCATAGAAAACCTGCTCGTGCCCTGCTGGGCTACACGCCACAAAGCTGAAAAGCAGAAAGGTCCGTCTGTTTTGTGACAGCTGGTTCCCAGGCGGCAGCGGCTAAGGCGACCCCGCGGAGCCCAGAGCAAGTGGAGCAGGAGGAGGTGAGAGGTCTCGCGTCTCAGGACCAAGTCCCGACTGCTGAGAGCTGATGCGTTTGCGAGAAGGAAGATTAAGACTCAACCCAGCGCGCCTGCATGGGCCGAAGAGGGAAGTTGCCCGGGTCCCGAGCCCACTTTCAGAAAAGGGCTCGAAGGAGACCGTGGTACCCTGGGCGCGGCGGCAGCGGCTGCAGACAGGTGCGGCTGTACCCTGGAGAGGGCGCGGGGGTTAGGACAAGGCTGCGGCAGGCTGGTGCCTACGAGACCTGGATGCCGGAACACAGGCGAGGCGGCAGCCCCTTGCAGTTCCAGCTCCCCGTGCGGGCAGCCCAGGGGACCGTGAACCTTGCCCCTTGACAGCGAGGCGGCGACACAACAGGTGTGGATGTTTGGTCCTGCCTGCCCTGATGGATCCAGAGGAGATGGCTTCGCTGCAGCCCCTGGACCCCCTGCACCCCAACCCCGCGTCACCCCCTCAGCCTCCCGCTGTGCTCACCCTCTTCGGAGTCTGGTAAGTGACACTGCACCGTTCTCGCCTTGTTGCTACTTCATGCGAGCGGGTCCATCCGGTGCGGCTTCACTCTGTGCGTGTCGCTTCAGGGTTTGTCTGGTATTTGGTGGGTTGTTTGGGGCACGGGAGCCCTGGAAATGCTTGTAAATGTTTCCGCCTAAATAATAGTGATGGTTTCGTCACTTTACGTCATGTTGACTTGCAAGTGTCCTAGGAAAGTTCTACTTTTGGAAAGGGGGGAGCTGGTCTTTTGAAAAAATGAAGGCATGCCAAGGTGTCCTAAATGTGATGATGCCATTTACAAGAGGACTGTAATTTTTAAAAGCATCTGGGGTAAATCACAGGGAGGGCGGGCCTTCAGGAACGTCAGTGTGAGGTCTGCTCTGCATGTGAGCTTCAGCGCCAGGATAAACCCGTTTGGAGCGAAGTCTCAGAGAACATCCAAGGCCTCGCCGGGGCCCTCCAAGGCCTGGGCTAGACGGTTGCCCTGACTCCGCCCCTGCGCCCCCACTCACCCTCAGCCTGCTGCTCCCACCCCCACCTCCACCTCTTGCATTTGACAAAGTCTCCTTAGTGTCCCCTGGACTTGATGATTTCCCCCTAATTTGTTAATGAAATACCGTTAAGTGAACATGGAGGGGGAAATTCAAAAGTAATTCACAAAAGAACGGTCTGTGGGCGTGTCAAGAAGCGCCAAGGGCCCTTCTGCTTTGCCTGGTGAACGTGTTTGTTTATTCAACAAGCACTGACTAAGCTCCCTGTAAGCAAAGCTGAGGCCAAGAGTGTCAGACCCAGGCAGACTTTATTAGTCTGAGGGGCGAATCTCGGCAGCAGCAGAGTGAGAATCGCGCCCCGAAATTGGGAGTGCAGGTCTTTAGAGGGCCAGGGTACTGCTGGAATTTTCGGCACGTTCCTTGGAGTCAGGGGCCTGGTCCCTTCTGCCGGAGGGGGTCAGCTGGGGTCACTGCCAAGGGCAGGGGTCTGCTGGACTTGCTTACTGCTGTCAGCTTAGCTCCGATTTAGCTTGTCTTTGGCAGAGTCAGGTCATGCTGGTCTTATATATGCGGGTTTTACAAGGGGCCTGTTTGTGCACTCATCTCTGCCATGCCCAGAACTGTACGCCAGGCACTTTTGGGGGAGATGGTGAAGAGGAAATCCAGGTGCTTGCCGCCCTGAACTGCGTCTCTTGGATGGGGGCTGGGCTGGAAATGCCGATTCCCTGCTGGCTGTGAGGTCAGCGCTGTGCAAGCAGAGAGACAGAGGGACTCGAGGACACGGTCCCAGACCTGTGAAACGGAGGGGCTGATGGTGGTCAGGAGGTGTTTTCTGTTAAGTCGAGAGCGCGTGCAGCCTCCACCCCCGGAACAGCATGGTAGCCTGGGACACCTCTGAGGGCTCTGGGGCACCCGAGGGCAGCCTTTGGTAAGAGACAAGGGGCTTTGGAAATGTGGAATTGGGTTAGATTCTGAATGCCTTGTGTCAAGACAAATACAAACCATTCATGATAAATTACACTGGTCAACAGTGAAATCATTACTGACTTAAAAAGGCCCTAATCTGTAGTATCTTGGTGTGCTGAACATGAATATAACCCTGAAAATTTTTTATTAGCTCTTGTTTTGAAGATATTTCATATAATTCATTTCATATGTTTCACCGTGTAAATTTATCCAGTAGGACTGAAACCACATCCTAAATTAGCTAGAATGATGTCATATTGCATTGCATTGCACGATATACCATCATGCACACATCATCCAGAGCACACATCATCAGAAAATGATGCAATGCAATCCTCCTGCCAGGCGGCTGCTGAAGTGAGCTGACGTCAGCAGTGCACTATAGAAAGCCCTGTCAGAAAGGTTGAGCACTGAAAATATTTCAGACTTTGTGCAAGATAGTTTAAGCTACTGTTCCATAGAATTGTTATGATTTTATCCATTTAGGCACAATACAGAAAAGTCATGCCTCAAAAGTGCATTACAAGTGTGGACAATTTCTGCTCGATTTGTGGGAAAGTGACTTTTGCCATCCAGAAGAAAAGTATCACTTCTCAAGTAGAGAAGGCTTATCTTTACTTCAGATGCAAGGTTGGTGACCAAGACAGGCCTTGGGTCCCGCATATATGCTGTGCTACATGTACAACACAGCTTTCACAGTGGTTCAATGGCAAACGACCATCAATACAGTTTGCAGTCCCCATGGTGTGGAAAGAGCCAAGCAACCATATAAAAGACTGTTCCTTCTGCTTGGTTCCTCCTCTTTCCAGCAGAATAATGAAGCAAAAAAAGTCGAGAATAGTCTACCCAAACATTCCGTCTGCATTGAGACCAGTTCCACATGGTGAGGGACTTCCTATTCCAGAACCTCCAGCAGAATATTCTCTTGATTCATCTGATGAGGAAAAGGGTGAGCTGACCTGTTCTCCTGTTCCATCAGCATGCAGTGATCCAGATTTTCACTGTGATGCATCATCAACCCGATACAGACTAACACAAGAAGAACTAAATGGCCTGGTTCATGATTTGGACTTGTCCAAAAGCAAGGCAGAATTGCTAGGATCAAGACTCCAACAATAGAATCTTCTAGAAGAAGATGTCACAATTACTTGATATCGAAAGTGACACCAGCAGTTGGAGCCTTTCTTCAGAAAGGGAAGTACTCTGGTATTCTGTTCCGATATTGAGGGCCTCATGGATGCCTTAGAAATCACTCATGACCCACAAGAATGGAGACTATTTCTAGACTCTTCGAAGCGGAGTCTTAAGGCTCTGCTTTTGCACAATGGAAACCATCTTCCATCTATTCTATTCCTGAACAGCTGTACAAGAGACAGGAGAAGAAATCTAAAAGTACCTATGACTTGATTTTTTAACTGGAATTAACCATAGGCCTATTACTGTTGGCATGCATTTATCAATTTATTGCAGATTACAAAAAAAAACTAGAGCCAAAAATAGAATTTGACTGTCATATTCGTGTTGAGCACATACAAATCGATAGGAAATGACTAATTTTATTTCAGTAACATGACTTTTGTAAAAATTTGTTGACCAGTGTTATTGGCAGTTTTAAACAGAGGAGTGGTAGGATCTTATTGCATTTTCCAAAGATAATTCAAAGATTATTCAAAGGTAATTCCTGTGCAGAGGCATATTTGGGGGTGGGGGGGAAAGCAGATGCTTAATGTAGACATTAAAGCAAGGGATTCCCAGAGGAGCTTGGGGTGTGGCTGGTTATGGGCACACTGTGTCCCTGTAACCCCAAGCTTGTCTGGTAACAGGTGTGCTACTTTCCTGAGTCATTTGCTGTCTGGGGTCCCCTACCTTCTCCCTCCCCCCCCCCCCCGGGGCTCACTGTAATCATCTGTTTTCTGGGGCAATCAGTGGCTCCTGAGCCAATCCTGGGCTCCAGCCCCTCATCTGCACCCATTTCATAGAATCTGAGGACTAAATTGCTGAAAGACATCCTAACGCCTAAGCCAGTTCTTAGGTGAGGAAATTCAGGCCCAGAGAAGTTAAGTAGCTCATTGAAGGTCACACAGCTGCTCACTGAGTCAAGGCTCAAACCAGCCCTAAACGATGGAGTTCCAGATTTGCCACACAACAGAACCCAAATCCAGAGACCCTGTTTTCAATGTCTATTTTCCTATGACTGAATCACAATTCATCACACATCATGTTCATAAAATCACAGGCGAATGTGGTCGGTTTTTTATTTTTTATTTTAACAACAAACAGCGTCCTTTAGCCTGGGCCCCCTCCAAGACTTAATATCTGTGGCAGTTTCAGTGACTCACTCAGGTGTCCTCCTAAAGCCATGAATCTGGAGTTGCCCCCAGTGAGGTCATCTGCAGGATGAGACGCCCCCAGTCTTCCCCTGGGGAGGTG
Organism: Scalopus aquaticus; assembly: GCA_004024925.1. Classification (NCBI taxonomy): domain Eukaryota; kingdom Metazoa; phylum Chordata; class Mammalia; order Eulipotyphla; family Talpidae; genus Scalopus; species Scalopus aquaticus. The sequence continues at coordinate 22,030 of PVIJ01007416.1, read as the reverse complement.
GAAGCAGCTTTGCCTTTTCTTAAAACAATCATGTCCCCCATCTATGGACACCGGCCAGCTCCTGTCAGCCCTGTCAGGTGGGGTGTGTCCCATCGCCAATTGTCTAATAGAGCCCAGGAATCTCCCCATGTGAATTTGCTTTTTCCTGGCAGTTCGTGTTCTCACAGATCTCACTGGGGCCAAGGCGCAGCCCCAAGCTCTGAACCACGAACCCCTCCACTTCCCTCTCGGGGCACACAGGGGCCTGGCCAGTTCAGCGGGGCTCTCCTTCATTTCTTCTTTCCTGTTTTGTTTGAAAAGAGGCCCAAGAATGTGTTGACATCTTGCTACAAGCACAGCAGTAGCTTGAAACCGGCTCATTCAGGCCTTGGGAAAACAGTGGTTTGTGTGGTTTTCAGGAAGGTCAATTGAAGAAAGGAACCTCACCAGCGCACAGGTGCCTTTCCAATTCCATGTCTGCCCCAAAGCAGCTGTAGTCTGTTTGATGCAGAATTAGGTGAGCCCTGTCCAAGCCACGTACTTCCAGAGTGGCCGAAACGTACCATTAGAAGTAGTAGTTTTTTGGGCCTCCCTGGTGGTGCAGCGGTTGAGCGCTGCGCTGTGGAGCTGTCGGCAGTGGCGATGTGAGTTCGACGCCTGGCCAGGGAGAATCCCACATGGCGCGGCAGAACTCTCCTGCCTCGCCCGCTGCTCCCCTCAGCAGTGTATTTCTGATCTGCCTGTTCTGCTCCCCGCTCTGTCTCTGGTGAACCCTCTCGCCACCCCATGCCTCTGGCCTGTACCCCAGCTTGTATGTATAAATAAATAAATATTAAAAAAAAAAGTAGTAGTTTTTTTAATGGCAAACCTTATCTACAGAAACTCTGGCCTTTCCCTTGCACCCCTATAAAAATGATGGGCTTCGTTAATTAACTCATTAATATCCATTTCTGCAGTGCACAGCGATATGTGAGCCATGTGCCTGCTTCAGGTAAATGGCAAAGTACAAAGGCTGGTTTATAGGACTTTTATCAGACTTCATCTCTCTCCAACCCCCTAGCAGCATTTGTATGTAGATGACAGTTGTCCCCATTTTAGGATGAGGAAACTAAGACTCAGAGAGGCCAATGGGATAGCTCCGAGTCAAACAGCTGGGAAATGACAGAACTGTGGTTTAAACCTGCGTCTTCTCACCTCAGATAATCCTACCTGTTACGAGCACACCAGCCAGGCCTGTCGGGTGAAGCCTGTACTAGGATGTTCCAGTCACGGCCTCACAGGTCTCGCCTCAGAAGCACTGGCGGGTTTTGAACAATGATGTCAATGAATTGAGCAGAAATGTTTCCCCCAATATTCGAAAGCCCCACCCAGCCTTTTAAGATCAGTTTGTCTAAAATGTAACTGAAGAATTTCCTATCTAAGCAGATGCTTGAATCTAGACCTTTCTTCTATGCTGTTGGTTTTAATAGTACTCAGGTGAACTTCAGCTGGAAGCAAAGAGAAGGCCAGGCCTTTCGGGCAACACTGCCCTTCTGTGTGGAAATCCTGTTAGAAGCAGGTTCTGATTGTATAGGGTGGAGACGGGGCCTGAGGCGCTGCATTTGTACAAACCCTACATTTTGAGCAGCATATCCTGGGATGCAGCCGTATGCTGAGGCCTACGGAGAGCGCAGCTCGCTCTAGATGGATGGCCGGCCCACAAGCTTTTTCCTTTTTCTGGAACCTTGTCCTTTTCCTGGGTGAGGACCTACACTCCGAACCCCAGCAGATGAGGCTGCTCAGCCCCGGGCAACAGGGAGGCAGGCGGCCAGGCGGGCCCTTCTACAGCCTCTCACAGGGCTGGTGTGTGGCGTGGTTTCCGGGCTCCTTGATTTGGGGACTCCCTGTGGACAGGATTCTGTCCTGTTTTCCCCAGACCAGTGTGGTCCCCGGGTTCCAGGTCTCCTCATTCACACGGACTGTCCTATCGTTCCAATGATGGTTACTCGATGCTGCTTCTGAGTCTTGTAATTCCAGCATCAAAACCCAACTCCCTGCTACTGTCGGCGGGGAAGTTCCCTGAGGGGGACAGATGCCAGCCGCGGTCAGTCCATTTCCTCTCGTCCCCTTCATGGGGTCCAGTCCTGCCCTGGGTCCCCAGTCGCAGCTCTGCTGTCTCCCTCCCCCAGCTGGAATAAGAGGAAGCCTCACTCACGTTGCACGCATCTCTGGGCCAAGGGGCTGGTTCCCGGTCCCCGGAGATATTGAGTTGGAGCTCAGGTGAGAGGGCGCCACGCCAGCTTGGCCCGTGGCCTCATCTCTCGTGGTTCTCACCCTGCTCTGCTCAGGTCTGCCCAGCCCCAGCGACTGTGTGCAGGGCTTTGGTTTGTTCCTCCCATCTCCCGGAGGTCTGAAGCCTGAATTACTGGTGACTTGAACTGATCTGAATGAAGGGGGTTTAGCCCAGAGGGGGGACCCTCCCCACCTTGGTCCAGCCTCCAGTTCCCACCACTGGCCTGTGGCTTAGGCCTTGGTGGGGGAGGGGAAGGGCTGGAGGCTCCACCCAGGACCCAGGCCGCGCAGGGATGCCCAGCTCCCACCTCCAGCCCCCCTGAAGTCCCGCGCGCCACCTGGAGGTCACCCCAGACTGAGCACTAGAGCATCTCAAGCTGGAGGGCAAAGGGATAAGGCATTTGGGGGCTTGGCTCTTTCAATACAGGGACTTGATTAGGATTTGGTATTTGCATATAGTAATTAATGATTAATGAAGAGTGAAGGTTTTGGAGAATCTGGGGGAGTAAGCATCTATTTGATGCCACCCCCTGGAAAGTCGAACAGTCTGATTTTGCAGCTTCTGTTCTTCCTGGGCAAGAGTTTCCTAGAATAGTGAAGACTTTGTTGGTGATGGCAGTGAATGGTAAAGGCTTATTGATGATAAAATATGTGGGTGTGGATGTTTTTTGGCTGCTAATACAGATGTTCACAGGCAAACTTTATGATACACGGTGCATTCATTGTTTGCTTGAAGAAGCCTTACAGGGAGACAAGAAAGATGGGGGTCCACAGAGAGTGAAAGGCTTTTGTGTCAGGAGCGCCACCTGCTGGCTAGCATAGGTTTAAAAACCAACGTAGAATTGCACAGGTTGTTTTTAATAGACTCTGCTGCCACCTACTGACTTCTTTATTACAAAAAAATAAGATTTATTTTTGTTTGTTTATGCATGCAAGAACTGGGGTAGGCCAGAAGTGGGTGTGGGTGTGTGTGTGTATGAGAGGATTCACTAGAGCCAGAGCGGGGAACAGAACAGAAATACATTGCTCCCCGCAGGTGAGACAGGAGAGGTCTGCTGCACCGTGTGGGTCTGCTCTTTGGCTGGGGATTGAACTCAGGCCACAGTGGCTGGCAGTAGCTTGATAGTGCTGCGACTTTAACTACTGCGCCCCCAGGGAGGCCCTATTTCAAATGTTTTATAGAAAGATGATTCACTTTCATTGAAAATATGTATATTAAGCACCTACAAGAGCTGCTAGAAGTAGGAAAGTAGATAACACAAGGCTGGGAGGCAGTCGGAAAGACTGACCAGCAGAAGAAGAAACCTGGGTGGGGAGCAGAGGCACAGGCTGGGAGGGGACACTGAGGCCCAAAGGCCAAGGTGTAAGTCACCCAAGGAACCGGGGAGGGGTGGTTAGGAAAGCTTTGCAGAGGTGAGGAGCCCTAGGTGAGTCTAGAAGGAGAATCGATGGCCAGGTGTATGGAGGAGGGACTGGCAATTCCAGGCGGAGGGCAGGTGAGGCAAACAGTCTATGTGCCTGTGATTCGGGGCGGGCCAACCTCCAGGTATACGCACGGGCACCAGGAGAGAAAGCCCAGGGGAGACTGGGACCAGGTTCTGGAGGCTTCCTCCCAGATAATTGCTGCACCAGGGGCCTTTCCTTCATAGAAAGGTCCAAATGGAGGTTCTCTGATGGGAGATGACTAGAACCGGTGGTGGGGATTGAGCAGGGGAAATGCAGTCTGAGCCCTCCTACCACACAGTCACCCTCGTGCTATCTTGGGAAGAAAGTGAAATTGGAATTCAGTGCATCCGTTTGGAATTTTGTGGTTGTACCAGTCACACACACCTACTCCACTCACTTAAATAAGAAAGGGCAAGTTACTGGCAGGATATCAGTCGTGCTCCGAATGATCAGGAGGCTGAAAGAACAGGCTTGGAACCAGGCAGGAGCAAAGACAGTCTGGAAAAGGCACAGTGATTGTCTCAGATCAGGGGTTTGACCCAGAGGATGCAGCTACAGGAACTCACACCGCCTGCTGTCCTGAAATTCGCCCTGATCACCCCAGGGGTGCACAACGGTGTAGCCCGGGACTCCCGCTCACGCTTTCATGCTAAGCAGCTGTGCAGGACAATCGGTAGCCGTGGCTTCCCGAATGGAGTCTATTGGTTGGGTGTCTTTCTGGCTGCACAGCAAAGACCAAAGTGATGGTAACTTAAGCAAGGCTGATGCTCTTGGTTTGGTAGCTCCTTCAGCCACAGTTCCATGTCTTGGTCCAAGAGGACGCCATCTCTTTTCCATTTCACCCACAGGAGGAAGCGGGGTGGGAGGGTGATGAGATGGCTGGCGTGTTCCTTTCTTTTAAGAATACACCTGGAAGCTGCGTATCTCACTCCCCTTACAAGCCATTGTCCAGTATTTGGTAACACAGACACACACAGCAACAAGAAAACTACTAGAGCCAGTCAGGAATCTGAGTGGCGTGTGATCTGTTAAATTCTGTCACTATTGTAGGGGAGGAAAGATATACTTTCTGCTGTTCTAGGTTCTTGACTGAGACTTCGCCTGTAATAAAAGAGATTAACGGGAGAAATTAATTTTGTGTGTACAAGGGTCTCAGAGATTTTAAACCAAGGAAGGAGCCAAAGAAAGAAAAAACATTTGTGAAGAAGTGACAAGGAAGTTTGAGCTTGGAGAGTTAAATTAGTGAAGAAGTCACCGGGTTTGTTTCTGCTTGGCATTACATTCCTGCCTCTGGTGCTTCAGACTGTCTCTACCTCCCGGTACAGCAAGGTGCCTTCACAGGGGAGATTCTTTCCTGCTTTCAAGGACACACAGGAGGGTCAGAGTGTCCTTCTTGCATTAGCTGTTTCATAATTAACTTTAATTTAAAAATAATGAATATGCCAAAGTGGCGTTTTTGAGGTCACTCTACGTTACTCCCCTTTACTACATAAGAGAAATGCAAAATAAGGGACAGTAAGAAGATCCTCACAATAGGACGTGAGGAGCTAAATTCTGGAAAGGTGATTTAGATTATTCCAAGTTTGAAGCTTTTGTAAAGGAATGTGCTGAAAACGCTGTCAGCCAGGCCTCCGTGGGCATCTCCTACTTCCCTGGGGAGTGGGGTTGATGGTTCATACGGGCAGTTTTATGATTAACTTTATAAGTAACTACAGACCTGTTTTTCCGAGGTGACTCTCACAAGAAACTAGAAGAGCTCCAGTTCCTCCACCTCCTCGTCAGCACTTGGTATTGTCTGTCCTCTTAATTTTAGTCATCCTAGTGAGTCCATACTAGTGTTTCATGGCAACATTACCTTTCATTTCTTTAGTAACTAATAATGTTGAGTATCTTTTCACCTGTACATTCATCCCCTTTACTTAAGTGTCTATACAAACTCTCCTCATTTTTTAACTGGATTGTCTTATGAGGTTATAAGATTTCTTTACAAATTCTGGATATAGTCTCATTTTTTTTTCCAGATATGGTCTTGAAAATATTGGGTTGTCGGAAAAGTCATATAAGTATTTTTTCTATGTTTTTCAAGCAAAAATGTGTCATGACTTTTCCAGCATCCCAATACCTTCTCCTTGTCCTTGCTTTATCTTTTCATTTTTTTAAGTGTTTGGTCAAAAAATAGAAGGTTTATACTTTGAAGTCCTATTTATCTTCTCTTTCTTTTGTAGTTCTTCTAACTTTTTGTAGCTAAGAATTTAAAGCGCTGAAATCCCTGTATTCGTTGTTAAGAAAAATAAAGCTCTAACAGTCAATGTAGTAGAATATGGAGAAATATAAATATGTAGATCAGTAAAAGCAGAATAAATTCCATTTTGCTTTATCATAAACAAAATATTAATAATTTCTTAGTGTCACTAGGTAGCCAGTGTTGGTATTTCTCTCATTCTTTTTTTAAAAAGATTTATTTATGCATACAAGAGCTGGGCTGTGGTGAGAGGTGTGGGTGAGAGAATTCACTAGAGACAGAGTGGAGAGCAGAACAGGCGGATCTACTGAAGTACACTGCTGAGGGGAGCAGCAGGTGAAGCAGGAGAGGTCTGCTGCGCCATGTGGGAAGCTCCCTGGCTGGGGATCGAACTCGTGCTGCAGTGGCTGCAGATAACACTATAGGCTGAGACCTAACCCGTTGCGTCACCAGGGAGGCCTGCATTTCTCTCATTCTTTTAAAATACTTTCCATCTATTTATTTGAATTATGATCAAAATAAAACCCAAATTTTGCGATGAATAGATATATCACCCAAATGTCTTTTTATCTATAGATACCCCATTCTTCTGTTTTGCTTTTTTAATTTTAATTGAAGAAACTAGTTGCTTGTCCTGTAAATTTTTTCACGGTCTCGATTTTGTAGAGCTGTACCCTGCAGGGCCAATTAACACCTTCTTCCTGTTTGCTTTATCTCCTGTGAGCTGGTAGTTTTAGCCAGAGCCTTTGTGAGATGCCTGGTCAGTTTCTTTGTTTGGCAAGCCTCTGGCATGTGTAGCAGTCAGTTCTTGCTTCAGGAGGTATTCAGTGTCTGCTTTTCTCTCTGTTGGGATATTATCAGTCTTTGAGAACTATTACCTAGACACAAAAGCTTGCATTCTGCCACCTATCCTTGCATTGTGCTTGCTTGCCAGACCATCAAAAGGTACTAATGAGCCCTACTGTATAGGTGGGCATTGGAAATGTGGAAAAAGCAGCATGAGCTTTGACCCAGAAGTCATTTGTCACCAACCTGGGAGAAAACTGGGTTTGGAGTATGTGAAACTATTGTGATGCCACGTCAGTGTTGAAATGGAAGAATCTCCCTGTAATCGGAATCACTAGCCCTCTTCAAGCCCTGCTCACATATTAACCCAAGAGAGCCTTTGATGTTGGTCCATATTCAAGGTGTTTTTTGGATAAATCTATGGAACAGTGAAGCACCCAAAGGGCCACTTCCACCTCTTAGAGGCATGTAGTTTGGATGTAGAAGGAATGAAGAAAAGATATGAACATGTTGGCTGTCAACAGAGCTGATATTGTCAATAGTCAAAGACCTTCTATCCCATGCCCCCCCCCCCCACAGCTAATGTCCTAGTCACATGAACAGAATGACCCCAGCGGGACTCTAAAAGATCACAGTTATGGGCCTCCCTGGTGGCACAAGGGGATAACTCTTAGCACCATGAAGCTATCTGCAGCCACTGCAGCACGAGTTTGATTCCTGGCCAGGGAGCTCCCCACAGGGCGCAGCAGACCTCGCCTGCCTCACCCGCTGCCCCCCTCAGCAGTGTACTTCAGTCAATCCACCTGTTCTGATCCCCACTCTGTCTCTGGTGGATCCTCTCAACCCTCCCCCCCCAACCTCTGGCCTGCACCTCAGCTCTTGTTTGCATAAATAATTTTTTTTTAAAATAAGGATCACAGTTCTGCTCAGCTCGCATTGGTTAGGACATTCCATGGGAACTGCAAGAGGGAGATAGAGAAAGAAAAACTACAACCCAAAGAGAGAAACAGCAGTAGAGGCTGGACATGAAATGAGTGGGGAATAGTTAGACAAACTAGGGGCGCTGCCCTTGCAGAAGATGTGCTGGCAAGAACTCAGCACCTGCAGCTGGTGTAGGGCCCCAGTGCAGAAGGTGCACAAGCCTGCCCGGAGTGCACCAGGAAAAAGTGGGGAGATTTCAGAGAAGACTGTCAGCCTGAGCTGGCCAAAGAGTGCAGGGGGATTAGGGGCACCCCTTCCCTCTCAATCAGCAGGTGCCATAGGGGAACCCGACTATCTAAGCATCAACCTCAGACTTTGATCAGTCTCTTCCATTCCTCCAATTTTTTTAAAGATTTATTTATGCATACAAGCTGGGGTGTGGGCCAGAGGTGTGGGGTGGTGAGAGAATTCACCAGAGACAGTGGGAAGCAGAACAGGCAGATCTACTGAAGTACACTGCTGAGGGGAGCAGAGGGTAATACAGGAGAGGTCTGTTGCACCACATGGGAAGCTCCCTGGATGGGGATCGAATTCATGCTGCAGTGGCTGCCAACAGCTTCATAGTGCTGAGACTTAACCCGCTGCGCCACCAGGGAGGCCCTCCATTCCTCCAATTTTAAGACTGACTCTTGAAGCCACCAAAGCCTCAAGATTTCCTTTATTTGCCCCTGATTGACTATTGGACTCCTCACAAAGTTGTTAGAATTTTACTTCCGTCTCCCCCATCAGCCAGTCTGACCCCCCCCCCCCACCCCCAACAATGACGCCACTGTCTTCCTTTTTAGGTTGAGATCTGTTGGGCTGTTGGAAAAGCCATGACATATTTTGTCTTTGTTTTCTATTCAAAATGCGTCATGCCTTTTCTGACAACCCAATGACTGATGTGTTATGGGGTGTTCGCTTCAAGTGCACAACACAATGACTCATTAGACGTATTTGCTGTGAACTGATCTGCAATCCGTCTTCGCCATCACCTTGCCCTGTGACCATTTGTTTCTTGTAAATACTTTTGCTATTTCCTCTTGAAGCAACTTGGAAATGTGCAGTGCGTTGTTACTAATCATCATCGCCAGGCTGTACGTGACACCCCAGGGCTGACTTGTTTTCTAAGGGGAAGTTTGGACTTTTGGTCCCCTTCACCCACCCCCTTGGCAACCACCAGTCTGTGTTCTGTAGTTGTGAGTCAGGTTTATTTTGTTGTTGTTTGTTTTTAACCCTTAGATTCCAAATAGAAGAGAGAACATTTTGTGTATATTTTAAAATTTATTTTTCTTTATTTATGCATACAAGAGCCGAGATATAGGCCAGAGGTGTGGGGGGCGAGAGAATTCACCAGAGACAGAGTGGGGAGCAGAACAGACAGATCTATTGAAATCCACTGCTGAGGGGAGCAGCAGGTGAGGCAGGAGAGGTCTGCTGCGCCATGTGTGTCAGCTCCCTGCCCGGGGATCGAACTCATGCTGCAGTGGCTGGCGATAGCTTGATAGTGCTGAGACTTAACCCCTTGCACCACGAGGGAGGTCCACATTTTGTATTTCCCTGCTGACTCTTCTAACTTAGCACAACATCCTCAGGCCCATTCAGTCCTCACAGATGCGGTATCTTCACCACCAAGTCTTCATCGACCACGTGGGTCTTTCTCTTCCCCTCAAAGTCTACTGGTATGTTTTGCCTATATTTTCTTTCCCTTCTATGTTTTCAAGAATACATGTTTTTTTTTTCAGCTGCTTCTAAGCCTTTTTATTCTTTAGCCCACTGTAATCTGCTTTTCATATGCTCCTATTGTATTAAAAAATACTCTGCAAAGCTTAGAGCTGACTTTCCTGATCGTGGAGACTTGAGCAGGCGCAGGCCACACAGCGCGTGGGCAGGAAGAGAGAGAGATGCAGGAAGAGAGGAGAGAGAGGCATGAAGCCCACATTCCACTTGCAACAGAGGCTCCTGGGGCTTGATAAAAATGTACAAAATCCCTAGACCTGACTCCAGAACAATGTATCTGATATTTGGAAGGTGGGGCCACAAATTTGTATTTTTAAGTAAATTTGATTACACAGAAAATTTGAAAAGCACTGGAAGCAGCTTGGGCCAGGGGAGCCCATTCAGGCTGACTTCATGTCCCTTGTGATCTTTTGCGTAGTTTTTGCTGTTTTGTGCTTTTTACTTTGAGCGCCTCCTTATTTGGGGGCACGATGAGATGTTTCGGCTCATCTTGGACTTTCCCTATCCTGCACCCAGGCTTGCTGATATTTTGAGTCCTGGTATCTTTTTCTGTTGAAAAGAAAAGACCTGGGGTCTCCCTGGCGGTGCAGCGGTTGGGCGCTGCGCTGTGGAGCTGTCGGCAGCGGCGATGTGAGTTCGACGCCCAGCCGGGGAGAATCCCACATGGCGCGGCAGACCTCTCCTGCCTCGCCCGCTGCTCCCCTCAGCAGTGTATTTCTGATCTGCCTGTTCTGCTCCCCACTCTGTCTCTGGTGAGCCCTCTCGCCTCCCCACGCCTCTGGCCTGTACCCCAGCTTGTATGTATAAAGAAATAAATCTTAAAAAAAGAAAAGACTTGGACATGCAGGCCATCCAAGGTGGACAGAGCTGGGGAACACACACACGCACGCACGCACGCACGCTCGCATACACAATCACATTTACACCTATGCTCATATCCATCTGCATACGAAAACCCGCGCATTTGTTGAATTAATAAAACTCAATCCCATGGGTCCCTGGGAGCGCCCTAGTTCCTCTTTCTGTGCTTGTAATTTCCTCCTGGGCTAGTGAACAGCCCGGCTCTTGCATCACTAAGTGTATTACTGTTTGATCAGCCCCAGCGTGTAACTTACCTCCCGTCTCTGTTGCCCACCCCCCCACCACTCTGGCATTGAATGCCTTTACCAGGCTCTCCTCCCTGGGGGTCTGACTTGCTTGGGCTCTGATTTGCTTGGGCTCTGCCACCCCTCCCCCAGGACACACCCTCGCCCCACATGGACAGCCTTCTCCCAGACAAGCTCAGACACCTGCCTGAGCTCTCAGGTGTTCCACGTCCTGCACTGCAGGTAGTTTAGGACTGAACGGCTCAGGGAGGGTGGGAAGAGAAGGTAAGGAGGAGTGACAGGAGGGGTGAAAGAGGTGAGAGGGAAAGAGAAAAGGCAGGAGACTAGATTCTCAGTAGGGGAGCAAAATGGACGAGGATGGAATGGACGCCAGTGAGGAACCTGGTCACCCTCAGCACAGGCGTGACAGGTGGAGAAGTGGCCCAGCCTGAGGGACATTTAGCAGGTAGAATGAACAGAACCTGATGCCGGGTTAATACCAGGGTGTGGGCAGGACAAAGGGTCAAGTCGAGGATGACCCCGAGGCCTCTGGCTTCATAACTGTGTGGCTGATGGTGCCGTGGCTGACGTGAGCGTGAGAAGCCAAACTGCCCACCCACTCATTTTGCACATCTGTCCCCCAGACTGACAGATCTTGGCGTCACCTTATTCATGTGGATGTCAGATTTGGAAACTGAAGCTTTTCAGAGGTTGGCAAAGTAAGGACCACATGTCCAGTGAAGCCTGTTTTTGGTGTGGCCGGCAAGCTGAGCATGATTTTGACATTTTTATAGGTTGTTTTTTTAAAGATGTATTTATTTATGCATACAAGCTGGGCTACGGGCCAGAGGCCTGGGGCAGTGAGAGGGTTCACCAGAGACAGAGTGGGGAGCAGACAGGCAGATGGACGGAAATACACTGCTGAGGGGAGCAGCGGACGAGGCAGGAGAGGTCTGCCCTGCCATGTGGGAATCTCCCTCCCTGGCCCGGCGTCGAATCCGTCTCGCAGCTGCCGACAGCGCCACAGCGCAGCGCCCAACCGCTGCGCCACCAGGGCAGCCCTATAGGTTGTTTTTTTAAAAGGACATAGACAAAGATGAACAAGCAATGGAGACTAGGGGGGTCTGCAAAGTCTAAAAATACTGGCTCTTTGAAAAAAGTAGGAGTCACCCTGTCTTATAGTTCATTTGCTTTATTCAATAACAAATATATGTTTATAAAATTGAGTTTTATCCTTGTAAACAAGATCTTCACCAAGGTAGTTTAAATTATTATTTTTTAAAGATTTATTTATATATACAAACAAGAGCTGGGGTGCAAGCCAGAAATGTGGGGGAGGGTGAGAGGATTCACCAGAGACAGAGTGGGGAGCAGAACAGGCAGACTGACTAAACACTGCTGAGGGGAACAGCGGGCGAGACAGGAGAGGTCTGCTGCACCATGTGTAAGGAAACTCCCTGACCAGGTATCGAACTCCTGCTGCAGTGACTGGGATAGCTTCATAGTGCTGAGACTTAATCCCTTGCACCATCAGGGAGGCCCTAGTATTTTAAATTATAAAGTAAAAATAATACATAAAGAAGCATAAGTTTCATGCATAAGAAAAGGCTTATTTCACAACTTCAGAAAAAAACATGTAGTTTCCTGCTGCCTTAATCAGCCAACAAAAATTCACAGGGAGGAAGATTCTGGAACAACTTGAGAATTCACCATGAATGGACTAACTGAAAGAATTTGAACTGTCTTGAATTTCTGTGGCAAAGTGAGCATATTTTTAACTTCCCAAAATTATCTGGTGTGGATGATGTTCTCTTAAGCATCAAGTTTTATTGCTCATAAACTCACTGTGGCCTTTTCTTCCCTTGATGATAATTAGAGCAAAAAACTCTTTAAATTGATGTTAGTCGCTGAGTGCATAATGGCTCAAAAGTTAGAAATGTGAAGCCGCAGTCCATGATCTTGCTTACAAAACAGTCATTTCTTCGTGTAAAAACAATTCTTTCACCTCTTCTATGTACTCTACCAGACTTTCCAATGTGCTGCGTTCTGTCACCTCGACCTCGCATTAAGGTTTGAATATTTTTGCAGTCAATTGCCTTGGGTAATTATTTTGTCTCATTTTCTTAAGAGGTGAGTTTACAGGAATTGTCGTGTGAAAGAACATGCAAGTTGGTAACTTGAACTTGGCCACAGGTTCTATATTTTTAACAGGAGAGCAACCAAGCTGATCTGTTTACATACAGGTGGTTATAAGCAAAACAATTTAGTCACGGAGGAGGAAGTAAAAAAGGAAGAAAAAAGGGCAGAGAATCTGCCCTGTCCCCCCATTCAAGGAATCCAGTGCTAAACACTCAGTTTAATAAAATTTCCTATGTGAAACATTTCCTTACTTCTCCTTTATCTGTTTTGGAAGTTAGAATCAGCTGCTGCTTTTACTTTAAACCGTATCATTATTTCATTGAGGTAGCCTTGGTTTGCAACACTGTGTGATTTAGCAGTACAAGTTCACACCTCTTCAGACCTATGGAACACACCACACCTGCCACTGAATTGGGCTGGGGTGTAGGAGCTGGACCCCAAAAACTCAGTCCTTGGTCCTTGTCTTGGCAAGGAAAAAATTCAATGTTGAGACCCGAGATCAGAGTTAGGCAGAAAAGCAAGACGTTTATTGTCAGATAAGGAGAAGGACCAAAAGGCTTTCTGAACAGAGAGGGGTAGAACCAAGCCTCTCTGCTGAAGCCTTTTCATCTTTCTTTTTTTTTTTTTTTTAGGGTGGTGCTGGGTGAGGGACTTGTGTTCTGGTTGGTCAGCCCCCAGCTGGCCTTTGTCATGGTTGGTTCAGGGATGCCCCCCACCCCCCAGCCCCTGGCCACATTTCTCCCGTTTTGAAAATTCTTTGGCTTGCTCTTCGTGTTTTCTTACTAGGTCCTGTTTTTTGAGGGTCCTGTTTTTGTAATTGTCAGGACCCAGCCTGTTTTTCGCCCATCAGCGTCCCACAACTCTGACTAGATATGTACATGCTCAACAATTTCCTTCTTCATCACTGAAGCCCCCGTAACCCTCCCCACAATCCCTGTGTCCTCTCCATCCTTTTACTCATGACCTCCACCCCCCTCTTCTGGGGGCCTCAATTCTGCTGCTTTTCCTAGACCCCCCCAGACCTAGTCCAATGTCTCTCAGGACTTCACACTTCAGGGCAGTTGGTCTGTAAGTCTGCGCCTGCTGCGCCCTCACCCTTAGCACTTTGTGTGCGGTGCCCTTTAAATTTACCAGCCCTTGGGGCCGGCCATTTTCTGTGCCACCGCATGAATGGTATAAGCATTCAATAAAACACACACAACTCCTGAACTACTGGATATTAAAAAAAACTGTAATATCTCTCATAAAACACCTTACACTTTCACCAAAACAATGTGTAAAGCTTCTAGACTGAGTACGATCAAAGAAATA